>ML777676.1:1203729-1300586 GCA_009831015.1 Picea engelmannii
CCATAATAATGATATGATAATTTATTTTTTTTACTGCTTATTGTCATTCTAATTGTTCCTATATCCGTTGGAGCCCAGGGAAAAAGAGTTCGTGCGATTGATCCCATGACCCCGGCTATGAACTTCCAGACCCTTTTGCTGTAAATTCTTAGGATACCTAAAACTTGCCTGTCTGCTATAGTGGTTAAGTTGTTGGGAGTTTTGGGTTCAGGACTTTTGCTACTAGAAGTAGCATGCTCATTTTTTTTGTACTTTAGTATCTCAGAGGGGGCTGCGATTGATGAAGATCTGGCAATGTCATTAATCACTCAAACTACATATGGACATCCTTCATATTCACTGCCCTTGTTTAATGATTTAAACAGTATATTACTGTACTGATCTAGACAATTAGATGCATTGTATCATACAAGCAGAGACACTAGAGGATGGCCTCCTCTTCCAGTATGGTTTTCCCCTACGGAAAGAAACCCATACTGAATCCAATGATCTGCGTAGAGCATCTAACACCAACCAGATGTTTCAGTAGGTATCAATATCAGAATCGATGTGATACACACCAGGAACTACACATAGTGAGCACATAGATTTCAGCAGCGTGAGTAATGCCTGGACAACAGAATAGGCCATGAAATTGGAACAGGTTATTAATTTCACTATGCTACAACATTATTTAAATGGAAATCGAGCACCATAATTAACAAGAATTTCCCATAAGAGCCCTTTCGATGAACACCCCAGAAGGAATAGGAAATTTTTTCTCCAGCAAGGTTTCTCTTTGTTATCCCGTACAGAAACATCGAGCGTTTACTTCCAGCCTGAACTGGATCTTACATCTTTAAATCCGCCCCTGCACATTGAGTTGTTCTCATTGACCCTCTACAACTATTGGGTGCACCTCTGTATAGCTGTTGCACCCTCCCTCTACAACTGTTAAAATTTTCCCTTCCAGCCCCTGCCAGCCATGAGAAGCTCGTATTCCTTTCACCCCTGCATTTTTGGTTTACGAATCGAATACAAAACCCCCATGCATCCGTGTGATGTAAGGTCCTGATAGTCATTCCCAGACTCGGTCAGGTCAACCTGCCATCGCTTCACGATTTCTGGCAAGTCTGCAATAGTTTCCATTACGACTTTATGGCTTGCAACCACCACCATCAGTCATCTCAGTTCAACCGTTGGGAGAGGATAAATTTCCCAAGGATTTCCTTCGATTTAGGATGCGTTCTTCAACCATTTAAAATTGAAGAATTTAATTCACCTCCTTTTGTTTTCCACCGCTGAAACAACTAACTCGTTGTTCCAAGGATATTCGAGCACTTCATAATGTTCTAGTTACCAATGCTCCTTAGATCCCTATATTTTAGTTGTAATAATTGAAATGAAGCTCATCCTTTTAGTCAAGTCAGGGTACTTGAATATCGCCTTGCAGTAAGCCAGTTAGTAATGTATTTTTCCATCATATAAATGAATGTTGTTTAGTATATTAGCTAACGGTTAAAATTAAAATTAATATTATAGTTTTATTTGTTATAAGCCAATTAGTAATGTATTTTTCCATCTTATAATGAATGATGATTAGTACTTTTAGCTAATGGTTAAAATTAAAGTTTATAGTATAGTTTTATTGTTATTTGATAACCTCTAAAATGTATTGTAATTATAAGTTGCTGCAAGGTTTTCGCAATATAAAATGTGAAGTGGTTATCATGTACGGTAAGGGTTATCGTGGTTTGTGTTTATTCGATAACATATAAAATGCATTGTACATGTAGATTATAGCAAGGTTATTGTGATATAAGCTGTACGGTTGTCATTATTTTACTGTGAGGTAGTTATGCACGAGGCTAAATCAAGCCAGTATTAATGCTAGAGACATTACCCTTAACCACCCGCGAATGGTCTTGATTTTGAAAACATTGTTAATGTCCTTAAATCTGGATTTAGTTTATGCCTTGATGCCCTTATGTACTTGGGGCCTTGCGAAGACGGGCTCGTAAGGGAGGATGGATTAGACTCTGTCAATTACCCTGCTTGTTGCATCAATTGTCACAGTTTTGAATTGATTAAAAGCACACCTCCCATGCATTACCGTAATGAGTAATTTATTAAGTTATTTTTGTTTCACTGTCGCCACTGTCGTAATGTAGATAACCCTGTTGACTGCAATCTTGATGGTTATGTTTTTATCTTTAGCTTAGTAGGCATGGTTTGCTTATGTCAGGTGGGATGTAGATACCTCCATGTTCCTCAGAACAGTCGCCAGCCCTGAGACCTTAAATGGTTAAAATAGATGGGAGCCTGGGCTTGAGTGTTGCTTATGTGTCTTGGAGGTCCTAACCTTTGCAGGTTAGGACGGGTAGGTAGTCAGTCTTACTTATTGTCACTTGATCGTCGTTAAGCGCATGTTGTTACTGTGGTACGTTGTATGTTGTCTTGCTATGTTCATCTTGTTGCATCTTGTTCATCATCGGGTTACTAGTTTCTGCCTAAGTAGTCGGCCAGGAGCCTATCTGACCTTCTCTCTCTCCGGAGAAGAGGACTAAGATTAAACACCCTGCTTTCCTATGCAGAAATAGTAAATCTACTACTATGGATTCTTCCTTTGGTGTCCGTACTATGCATAACCCAGTATGTCGTTAAATGCTTGTGGTTACCTGCTGCGTGCCTTATGTCTATGGTCATTAATGCTTGTAGTTACTTGTTGTGCACCTTATGTCTTCTTGTTCAAATCATCGTGGTTGCATCTTATAGTCATCAGATGGAGATGTAGAGTCAAGTGTGTCTATTTCCTTTCTACACGCACACACACACTTCTAAAACAAAAAAAAAATTGCACCTGTTATCAGAGTTCTTGTCGTAACAAGGAGGTTTGTTACAAGTATCCTATGAGCGATGGTGTTTCCTACGAAATGTCCACCAATAGGTCCATCATGGAGTTTCTTGAGAAGGTTGTCTGCATATTCACGTTTGATACATCTTAAAAGTACCCCATAATGATTAATCCAAAAGAGTACTGAATTTATGAGGCGATATTCCGCATATTTTAACTTGAGAGCTCTCCTTTCTCTAGGGTTGAGATTTTCTAGGCAGGTCCCATGGTGTAGGAGATAAGTTAAATTTTCATACCAAGACGTGGGCCCTAGGAAATGTATGAAGCTTCACCACACCATAATTCCATTTCATTCTTCCATCAAAAATATTCATTTACTTGGTCCTAGGCTTCAGTGGCAAGTTTGCACAACCATTTCCCTTTAACTATTTTTGCAGGTTTTATATCTAGATCAAATTCTTGGACTAATACCATCCAATTCCCTCTTCTTTCTCCCATATCTTACTGAGTGAACAACAATCAGAATGCAAGGTGAGACATAATCACTTCAGCATGGTTCTTAAGGATGTAGGACCTAAAGTGTTTTACTACTTTATATATTGAATAAACATGTTTGTGTATGGAAGGATAATTTAGTTTGGCTCCTTAGACATTGGTATTCATGAACGATAGTAGGGCCTCATTGTTGTCATCATCCTTCTGAGTCAATACTGCGGCTAATGATTGGTCAGAGGGGAAAGTATAGAGGAGGAAATCCCTATTGAAATCGAGACTTTGTAACATGGGGACCCAATATATAGAGGTTTTAATATTGTTGAAAGAATCCTTTAGTTCATCATCCCACTTAAATTCGGCATACTTGCGAATCATGTTTTGTAAGGGTTTGATGATTTCTGCAAAATCGAGAGTGAATTTCCTCACAAAATTGATTTGCCTGAAAAAGGACTGCATAGATTTCTTGTTATGGGGCAATGAGAGTTGACCTATGGCCTTAATCCTTTATGGGTCTATGTGAATGCCTTCTTGGGATATAATATGACCTAACATATTACCTTCCTCAACGCCAAAAATAGTTTTCTTTGGATTTAAGGATATACCGTATATTCAACACCTTTCAAAAATGTAATTTAAGTGTTGGATGTGTTATTCTTTGTTCTTTGAGTACACAGTTACGTCGTCCAGATACACAAGCACAGACTTGTTGATTACTCCCTGAAATGCTATGTCCATGCCCCTTTGTAAGGTTTCTCCTATGTTAATTAACCCATAAGGAATGCATTTATAAGAGAAGGTTCCCCACTTGGTTTGGAAGGTAGTCTTCAACCGATCTTCTTCTGAAACCAAAACTTGGTTGTAACCTGAGAAGCCGTCCAGTAGAGAGAAAATATTCGAAACCGACATAGTATGTAGGAGTTTCTCCATTGGTGGGACTGGGTAATTGTCCTTTTCTACAACTCTATTAAGGTTTCTAAAATCCACGCATAAGTAGATTTCTCCCAACTTTTCCCTCATCGGGACCATATTTTATACTCATGCAGAATGCCTAACCTGGAGGATGATTTTGGCATCTAAGAGATTCTTCAATTCCTGATACATGAGAGGTTCCAAGTATGGGTGATACTTTCAAAGCTTCTTTTGGAAGGTTTTAACTTCGAGTTTTAATGGGATAATGTGTTGGATGATGCGGGTATCATAGGTTTTGAAATCTCGATAGGACCAAGACAAGACATCTTGATATTTTCTGAACAGTTTGAGATAGGTATTTCTCTCCTCCTTAGAGATAGTATTGTCGAGGTTTACCTTCCTTGGGTTTTACGGGGTTTCGATATTTATGGTCTTGTGTAGGGGATAGGAGATACCGGTCTTTGACTTTTTAGGGCCCTTAAATTGCTCCTTTTGATTGAACAGATTTTCCAAATTAGCTATCCCTTTAGGGATTGTGTGAGACTTTGATAAGTCAATAGGATGACTTGTCCGAGGATTAGTTTCTACTGATTGTTATTGGAATACTTCATCATCAATTGCCAGATCTCTAAAATTTTCTTGGTTAGTTAGGAAGTTTATGATCTGTTCATCTCCTTCAAATAATTTCCAATTAGAAATGTTGTTAGGAACCAACAGTTTGTAGAGTAGTTCCACCATGAATTAGGAGGGTTCATAATCCTCTAGAGGTGACAACCTTGAAGCAGTTGTGGCTAGGGAATCAACAAAAATATAATTTTCTCTAAGAATCATGGTGATATTGAAATCTTCAAAATGATCTATTAACCTATGCACTTTCTACTGATAATTCTTTAGGTACAGGGAATTGCAATATATAGTATTTCTCACATGTCTAACGATAATCTTGGAATCTCCTAAAAACTTCAGTCCTTTGACATTTAAGTCTAAATATTTCTTTAACCCTTGTACTAACGCTTCATATTTGACTGTGTTGTTGGTGCACTCAAATTCTAGCCTACAGGATAGGAAATAACATTTACCTTTATAATCAATGAGAATGCATCATGCCCCTTACCCTTGTTGAGATTTGGATCCATCAAGATATAGGATCCAACATTTCGGGCAAGGTATGTCGACTTCTCGCTTCCTATTACCTTCCTCTTTTTCTACTGTTCTCTCCATTCTTTCTAATGAAGGATCATGGAATAAGAGGGTTTCTTCTGTGGGTATCGATGATTTCTCCTGAAACGCCATTTTAGATTTCTTGGTGAGAGGGACGTCAGATAAGAGGGGGAAAAAATTCCCAAAGTAGGAGTCACAGGAATAGTTTCCTAGCACGGGGAACTCTGTCGATAAGGGTTCATTCAAGTTTTCTAGGTCAGTGATGGTATGTTTCACATACCTTTCCCTATCAACTCTGATCATGTTTTTGTACCCCTTCAGTGGTAGCCAAAGGTGAGCCCATTCTGTACTAAAGTATCCATTCAATTTTTCAAACCAATCTCGGTTCAACAATAGTCCATAGGCCTCTGGGATATCTATTACAATGATTTCAATGACTTGTAGAAACTTAGGGTGTGTCACTATTTTGATCATTACATATTTGAGCTCCCCTGTGACCTTGACTTGGGTTTTCTCTAGTTGTATCACATGTTTATCTCTTTTAAGAGGAACTGCATTTACTTTTTGCAAATAGACAAGGGCATAACGTTGGAAGATGCTCCTGAATATACCAAACAATTGTGGAGGTTCCTATTGAAAACTTTGAACATTAAGAGGAAAGGTGGGACAAAAGTCTTTCCCTTCTCATCTTCTGAGTAGGTATTCACCATTGGTTTATTTACTAGGTCTGTGGAAGCTAGATTTATTTCCCAACCATTTCCAGTTACCGGATTTTCTACTGAGTTCAAAGCTTGCATGAGGAAGTCCTTCTTCTGAGGGATCTTGCATATATCCATGACAGATACATTAGCCCTTAATGTTTTCAAGTATTCAACTACGTTGTTTGGGTGATTGTCGGGTTTCAATTCTTATAGGTCCTTTGCTGCGAGAAAAATCCCTTTTCGGGTGATCGAGAGTTGTATTATTCTTTGAATTTTGGGTAACAATGATCTCTTTCGAGATAGGTCGACCTTTACTATGCGTTTTCACCACCGAGACTTTGGCAGGTTGTTCTTGAGACTCAAATAGGTCCTTGGAAGGCATGATCATTTCAAAATCCCATATCATCATGGATGTATCTTATGGTGGTTCAATCTCTTCCTGGTCAGCAATATTCATAACTGAACTACTTGATTGTCCAATCAGGGATACCTCGTCTATAAACTGATCAGACATAAAATTCATTTCATGTACCCATTAAGGGCAGCCTCTTTCGAAGTGGTTTTCTTGGTGATGTGTACATAAAGAATGAGATGCTACTTTCTCTAGAACGATATTTAAGTTACCTAAGGGAGGTTCAATTTCCTTGAATGGAGGGTTCCTTCGAAAGAGAGGCCTATAGGGCCTTTGGCCTTGGTTTCCTTCCCCTACGTTTCTCTTCATGTCTATGATCTTGTTTGATAATTTCTTAACCATGCGTTGAAGGTCTTTTATGTCTCCATTACCCTTGCCAGGGATCTGTTTTGCTTGTTTCCCTGGTGATATAGTCCAAAGAAGTCCTCTCCCGGGAGGAGCTTCAGCTTATTTCTTAACCAAAGAAATCTGGCCTTCTTTACACCCTTTTATCTGGAATTCTATCATTTTGGTTTCTTCAAAATTCTCATCTAGGTTTTATTTAGCATCATTTTTCACGAACATGGAAATAGAAGTTGGGAGAGTGTTAGCATAAACTTCGATTTGCATTTCCTGATTTGGCTTAACTTCAGGATGAAACTTGTTCAATATGGTCATGAATATTTGATTGAAGTATTTTACCCTCTATTTTGAACAACTCGACCATCAGATCTCACGTAGTAGTTTCTTTGGCAATTTTGTCTAAAAAATATTTTTGGAACTTTGTCCAATTGGTTATAGATCCTATAAGCAAATTGAAGTACCATGTGGAAGCTAAATTTTCAAACATATAGGGGAAAATTATGCATTCTGCATCTTCATGTTGGACGTCCATAAGTCTGATAGCTAGTATGAACTTTTTGATATGATCTTCAGGCAATCCTGAAGTTTCGGGGTCAAATTTAGGAAGTAGCTTCTCTGGGCATCAGAGAAGATTATGTACTCATCCCGATATGGCCACGATGTCTCCAGCTAACCAAGGTTGGATGTTCTGGAGTGGGTTTTCCCCTTCTTCCTCATGGTTCTTTTTATCTTCCATATCTTAAGATTCTAAATCAAACTCCTCCTATTCTAAGAATTTGTTTGGTTCAGAGACATTGTCGACTGTTGTTTCATGTATCAAATCAATAGGTTCTTGGATTTCAGTTATTCATAAATCTATTAAGTATTCTACCGAGTGCACAAAAGCCTTGTAAGGAGTACTAATCACTGGTCTGTTTTGTTGTTTTCTTCGAGGGAGTATGGGAGCTAAGGACAATGCACTGATCTGTCAGGCGTAGGCTCTTGTAATTCTTCTGAGTTGATTTACTAGAGCGTAAGGTATTTTAGGGTGAAAAGGTGCTTCCACGAGCTGGGGTGAGTTACTTGTTTCAAGAGTAATCAATGTGTGTAGGATATCTCGGGATTGACTAGCCATGCATGTGGGTTGTTTTGAATCTATAGGTTGTTTGAAATAATATATAAAATATACATTCAACCATTCATTCTCATGCCCTCCTTATAGCACCAATTTTGTCAATGGGTCTTAAATCCATTGATTCAAGAGTAGGAACCAAACCTGCCACTAAGGCCCAATTACACTTTGCTGCATTTAATAATGGAATGGTTTTCCAGATCTTGTGATCCTGCCAAATTATCGATGGGCTATACATTTTCTTGTGAAGGCTCTTCCTTCAGTTTTGACTATTCTCTTTTGTATTTTCCCTTGAGTGGGACTGATATGATATGTAAGTTGGTCTAAACCAACTTTGTAACAAACAAAATTAAGTTTTGACCTACTGGGAAGATGTTAATCTTGGGATAACCCACTACTGAAGCATGTAGATGACAATTTTATACCACAGGCCTAGTACTAATACATTAACCATGTGACCATCCAATTACTATTTGAGATTCTAAATACCAGAAATAAAATGTATATGCAATGAGATAAAGGTAAGAAAAATAATTCATCTACCAGAACCATTCATCACATAATAACACAATGATTCATCTTCATCATTAAAGCAACGAACATCAAAAAATTGATCCAGATAACTTGACAACAAAACTAATTTCTCTTACTCATTACAACATCATTCATGAACAAGATAGGAAATATTTCTTCTCCGCGTCCACTCACACATGAACTTGATTAAAATAATTTGTCTCTAGTCTAGAAGGACTTCTAAATTCAAAGAAGCTTCAAAATAATTCCTAAAAACTAGAAAGAAGGAGTTCTTGCAACAACCATCGACCCTTGACTAGTTGGTCGATGTCTTTATTTATAATCTAAAATTCAACTGAAAACAATGGATCAGTGCAGTTTAGGAAAAACAAAATACGCCACATGGTGTCCTCTTCTAACAGTTTCTTTAATAGTCAACTTAAGTTATCATTTAAAGGGGTGAATTTTCTCATACTCCGACCAACTGATAAAAAACTCTTCACAAGTTTGGGCCCAAGGAAATTGGTGTTGTTCCATTGGATCCATGTAAAATCCTCTAATCTCTATTGCATGTGCCCAATACTTCACTATACTTGTGTTCAAATGTTGTAGCACGGTCTATCCCCTAATTGGATGTTCCATGAATTGTTGCACTTGTCCTGGTTTTGTATTGGTCACCGTCGCTAGCTCTTCAGCCCATAATGCATTTTGTTTGGCATGCGATTCAATTATTTCGCATAGGTTGATGAAGTTGTCGGTGGTGTTGAACTGGGGGAATTTTGATATCCTTCATTGCTTTGTTGATTTTTCTCCAATGTTTCTTTTGGGTTCCTCGACGAGGTTATGGAGCAAACTCTATTTGGTAGTTGGAGGGATATTTCCTGCAATCGAAATTGAAGTGGTTTAGAAATTAATTATCAGGCAAAGCATAGTAAGATGTAAGTGGAAAGAATAGACTACTCCGTACCCATAGAGATCATTAGTCATGATTATTTAATACTTACGTGATCCCATCAGACTTTTGAATGACCTGTAATGTCTCTATCTTCACCTCCACTGCTCTTCAGTTTGGATGAGTTACATCTGTGCGCCATAGCATTATAGATCAGGTATGACAAATATGAGTGTCAAAACCATTCCAGTAGTTTATTTCCCCCTTGGTGTCAAGAAAGGATGATAGAGCCGAACATGTGCTAAAAGTGAGCCTAAGGTCCAAAAAGGTCATATACTGTAATAAAGGAAATCGTTAAATGCCTCAGTTCAAGGCAAGTTGTTCCTCCAGAAGCCATATCACCAAGTGTGTCCACCATTGTTCAGTAATAACGGAGGATGGGGATATTAAAGAAATTGGAATGATCATACCATAAATCAATTGCATTTCATATGTCCTAGATCATATCCATCATGAAGATGTGATGTGCTAATTCTTGAAGATATCCCATTGAAAGCCATGAATGTTCCTTAGATCATTCTGTCTCACTACTCTACTCTTCTATAAATTATAGATGTTTTGTGTGGGTTCTATGCATCAGCCAAGTTTGTACACCAGTAGCAACTGGTCTTGAGAGTTCAATTCTATCAAATCTATGTCATAGTCTTTTATCCAGTCACAGATGTCTAAGGAAATATGTTGTCTCACCATGGGATCCCCTCAAAATGTGATACAACGCTCACAAGGAAGTTGGAGTGCCAGGTCTAAACCCCAACATGTCTAGGACTCTTTCTTATTAGCATCAAGTATCCCTGAGGCTTCAAAATTAGGTTCCTACCTTTGCTCGAAAACAATGTCAACACATTAAGCGGAGGTCAAAGTGGAGAGAATTACTTTTGAAGGACACATTTTGGAGGCCATGTCCTCTCAAAAGAAGACACTGTGAAGGAGGGGAAGACCCAAAAAAAATAAGGAAGTAGGAGGAGGAGGCCACATCCTGACTGAACTGAGTGCACACCCATCTGCTAAGGAATTTATAATGCATGGTACCTGGCTAGATCGTGTCGGGACTACCAGTTGAGGAAGAAGGAGCCAAATGAGAAGGAAAAACACCTCAGGTTCTAATGTTGGAAATCCCAATCAACAACTGGAGCAGGCACAACTTGCCATAGCTAAACTTTATCAGGAAAATAGAGAAATGTGGAGACAATTGGTGGTGAAGAACCAGGAAGTATCAGCACTGCAAGGTCATGAAGGAAGCACAAACTGGCTTAGGATACAGCTTTGGGAAGCACAAGATATGATTGTAAAAACACTACAAGGCGTGTGGAGAAGTCTGGGAAAAGGTCGATGTGCAGGAGGTACATGATGGGCGTAATCTAGTTTTTTATTCTCAGAAGTAATGTATGTAATTTTCCCTACTTGATGTGAGAATTTTCACATTCTCAATGTAACTGTGTTGGTTGGCTAAGATGTTGGTAGTGTTTATTGTATGTAACCTAAGCCCGAAGGGAACCATAATATATGAGATCTCAAAAGTGTTTTTCCGAAAGGATTCTAGTCATAGTAGTTAAAAGTATCTTGTTTCCTTTTTGAGTGTAAATCTACCATGTTCTTATCTAAGCTCATCGTAAATTAGATTTGATTTTATGATTATCACTGCTCTGAGTTGTTTTATAATTTCATAGGTATTTTACTTTAGAAACTTCTAACACCGATTGATGCTGACATGGTGTCACTGACTCGGGGCTCACTAAATAAAACCTAGAACTCTGCTCGTGGGTCAGGGTTGAAATCAGGAATTTGTTTACTTCATACGCACTAAATTGAGATAGATCTCGTGACTACCGATGCCGGGTGAGTATCGGGGGTTGGCGTTGAGAAAATAAATTAGCGCATTTTTTTTGTGGGTTATCGTCCTTTGAAACTCCCAACCCCGCAAAAGTTTTGGAAGTTGGTGATCGACGATTATTATTTCATTTATTGTTCAATGGTTATTCTTATAACCTTTCATCGATGTCGAGTGGATCAATCGTCGATGATATCCTTGGTGAATCTCGTTCACAGTAAAGAGTGACTTTCATCTGTCGATGCCAATGGAGATTGGCACCCGACTATGTTGGTTTTCACGAATAGTTCTTATCACATCTAATTCTTCCCGATGTTGAATTTCTTAAGCGTGTCGGGGTAAAGCTTCAACTATCGGTAGTTTGATTAAATGTGAATATTTTTTAATTCATGATGATTTTCACATGTTCAAGAAGAATTTTAAAAAGACTTAAAATGAAAACAAAACCAGGTATCAATTTTCATGTTGAAGTAAAATCAAATAGTGCCAAAAGATTAAGTCGTACCCAAAAATGTAAGATTTGACATGGGATTTTTAGGGTGTGTTGAGTGCTCAACAATTGGTACTTGTTTTGTAACTCTTGCGTTGTCTCTCGCTCATCAGGACTGTTCTAGTTATTGATCGTCGAATTCGATATGTCGGGTTTTGACGTTATCCTTTATCTTGTAGGCATCATCTTGCTGATGTCGGGAGGGTATCCAATTATATCTTCTCTTTGATTTTCACATGTTTCGTCGAGCTGCATGATGTGATAGTGTGTTGAGTCATTGTTGCTTGATGCTTGATCTACATGTGTTTTGTTTGTCGTCAAGTTGTGTGGTTAACTATTGTCGTTGTTCCCTTCCTTCCAAAAGAAAAAAAAAATTGCACTTGCTTGCATCACTTGTAGTCTTAATGACGAGGCCTTTTCAGAACACAAAAATTCCTTACCAACAACACAATTTTTCTCTTTAAATTTTTTTAAGATTTTAGATAAGATTTTACAAATTGTTTAAATCATGTATACTTAATGTGGAGAGTAACTATTCTGGAAGTTTTGGAACTTTGTGAGAAAAAATATTAAATTTTTTAAACTCTCGTTGGGTATGTTATTATTTCTTATTGTTTATTTAATATTTAGATAAATTATATATGTTAATATGTGTTATTTGTTATTTTTATTATTGTTTTGTATTGTTACAGATGTCTAAATTATATTTGGTGGAAAATATGTTTACATTATATTTGGTGGAAAGGAGTATGTTGGAGGATGAGACTTAACTCTTTCAGTATGTATGTCAATTTTTATTTACTCAAAACTTGTTTAATTTATCTAAAATGGTACATGTGTACATTTTATTTTAAATTTGTACATAAATTTTACAGTAATTTTTTTATTTTTTATTTATGTTTTATTTTGCATGTTTGAAATGTAAATTTTTTATTTTTTAAATCTGTTTTGTTTTCTTTTGCAGGTTTGAATTATTTTTTATTTATGTTTTATTTTGCATGTTTGAAATGTAAATTTTTAATTTTTGAAATCTGTTTTGTTTTCTTTTGCAGGTTTGAATTGCAGGTATGAAGTGATCTATCTTAAAGAGATGGCTTAGAGTCCAGAATTTTGGAGTTAAATGTCTTAGTTTTTTAATCATCTTAAAATGGATGTGGAACATATGTATTTGACGATGTAACTATTCAACCTTTGATTATAATATATATATATATATATATATATATATATATATATATATATATATATATATATATATATATATATATATATATATATATATATATATATATATATATATATATATGGAATTTAAAATGTCAATTTATTGTCTTATATATGATTTCTAAAAAGGTTAAGTTATGTTTTACCATAATGTGTTGAAATTACAAATGTTTTATTTCATTGTATTTATAAACATTATTGTATAAAAATCATTCTACTATTTGAAGTAGAGCTAATTCTGTGTGGATTTGATTGTGCAGTGATGGGAGAGCTTATTGTGTATTGATGGGAGATCTAGGTAGTTATCAAAATATAGTTTCTAACTTATAGTTTAAATTTTGATTGATTTGGAAATATGGTTGAAAATAGTCAAAACAAGTCATCAAATTGTATGTTTCTTATGAAATTTCAGAATGAAATATTCAAGAAAATGTGAAATAAAAATTAATTTTTATAGTTCATCAAATTTTATAGTTTCTTGTGAAATTTGAGAATGAAATATTCAAGAAAATGTGAAATAAAAATTAAATTTTATAGTTTCTTATGACATTTCACAATGAGATTTTCAAGAAAATGTGAAATAAAAATTATAGTTTCTCACTTATAATTTAAATTTTGTTTGATTTGGAAATATGGTTGAAGATAGTCAAAACAAGTAATCAAAACTTATAGTTTCTTATGAAATTTTACAATGAAATGACAATCCAACAATGGAAATAGTCAAAATAAGTCATCAAATTTAATACAAGTTTAAGCGACTTGCATGAAAATTTATATTGATATAAATTATTTTTGTAAGGGTAGAAAATGGTTGATGGAAATTATCAATCCTCTCCACATTGGAAGTATTCACTAATTCCATTAATATGACCCTTACAATTAATTCAATTAAAATTATGAAAATCTAGATGAAACAAACCAAGCTTTAGTAAATGACCTCCTATTTTTTATTTTTTGTTATGAGGCCACAAAATCAAATTCATTTTCAACTTAAGTTCTTTTCAATCAAATTCAATGAAAGCTATGTTTGATGTGTAGAATATAAGTAACTTGTTACCTATTCATCATACACATTTTTATTTCAATTTTCTTTAAGATATTGAAATCTAAATGCAAAAATTTAACAATTTAATATAATATCAAGACTTTTGGAATCAAAATTCACAATTTCATAATTAAAATTGATACCTTTTAAGATGACTTTAAAATTTTTAATTAGGATGATAATCATACATGTATTAACTTGAATGTTTTAATTAGGATGTTAATCATACACTTTAAGATGTCTTTAAAATTTTTCTAAGCCATCAATAGTCCCTTATAATGACATGGAAACGGGTCCTAGTTTTGATATGAAGTTATCCCCTTCATATGAAAAAACATTGAACAATCAAATTGCAAATAATAAATGCATTTATCCTATAGGTAGTAAATTGGTTACTTGCATTAAAGGATTTGTTTATATGATTTGGATAATTTGTAGGATTAAAGTATAATCATCCAAAGTATAGTTCAATTTAGGTTCCCTAGATACAATATATAGGTTCTTGTAACTACCCCAAAGGTATGACTACATGGGACACATCATGAAGTTTTTTTTTTTTTTCTCTTTTAAAGTAGGATGACAACAGCGACAAAAATTTAAACAACATAGCTTGGACACAAACACAATGCTCATAGATCATGAAATAGACAACAATGACTCAAGACATTGTCACATCAAGCAACTGGACGAAACATGTGATAATCCAAGACAGATATAAATGACTACCCTCCCAACACCAACAAGACACGAACTAAAAGCTAAAGGACAACATCAACCAACGTGACATAACACTTTGATGACCAGTAACTGACAAACTCTATGGCCCACAAAACCAATTGCGTTAAGGCATTATCAACCAAGGGCCAACATCAATTACGATGAACACCCACATCGGGAAGAAGAGACTCTGGCTAGGTTATCATTTGCAACTCTCCCTCAGGGCACACAATGATTCTCTCATCAGGAATCATGATGTCACAAGGCAATGGGCATGACAGTCACCAAGGAACAACCTAACACATCGAGACTAATAACCCAAGAAAATTTCAACGCACTAGGAGATCACATTAACTGTCAAACTCATGACGACATGACGACTAACCCAAGCACCCAATCACCATGTCAACCAGACTAAGGGAATCTGACAAATATGAAATTTAAACAACCTAATAATTTTCTCGTGCAACAAAGTTTATCTGTACACAATAAAATAATTAAAATCAACAATCAGTTTCTTGCACAAATTCAAAATCCGATATCGTGTGGGTTATTTCCTAGGGAGGACATAGCTATCGTTTCAACTGGAACAAAAAGGAAACATGTCCCTTCAACAATATAAAACCCCTTTTTGAATATGCTAATTTTTTCAACTGAAACAACAAGATAATATTGTTGCCTATGGAACACATTAGATTTGCTATTTATCTAGGCTATAGATATTAGTGTAACTGCCGGAAGTAATACTGTAATTATTGATACTCTTTTTTGTAGTAAAAGATGGTCGCTGATAATGACAAGAGATATCGTTGCCTAAAAATGCAAATACATAGTCACCAATTTCTGTCATACAACATTTAAATCAATGAATATATATGCTCTCATTCAAGTATGAATTCGTTGTGTATAAGATTACTTCTACATTAATTCGCTGTCTCAAAATATCTATTGTATTAATTCATTGTCTAACTAACCATTGATACAGATTCCAGAGCTTTCCAAGTAATAAAACACCATGCAATTATAAGCTAAAAACACACCCTATAAATGTGTTGAACATAGTCTAAAAATGTGCTGAGAATGTTGTCTATTAAATTGTTGAGTAGGAATAGTTGTCGAATCAAATTCGAAGGAGGATTTAACTTCATAAGGCGTCAGTAACCACTCATCAAAAGGTTCTCTATAAAATTAAAATTTCTAGCATACAAATTACATAAAGGAAACGCTCACTATCCAAGAAGGAAATACACATAAAGGAATTAAAAAAACAAAACACTGTCCAAACAGTATATGATTATGATTATATCATTACATTCATTCGATGTCATACATAGCAGTAATGCGATGAATCATTGTCTATTAGATAGTCATATAATACAATAAATTTAGCCAACCATTACGCAGTAAAAAATGCAGCAACCAATTCGTTGTCTCGGTAATAAAGTCATCTAATAAAAGGGTATGATATCGCTGACCTCTGAAAGTCGGGGCTGTCTTTTAAATATAATTTAAAAATGAATATAATGCTATAGAAACATGCAGGTATACAATACATAACTAACAATTGATACTGCTATACAAATCAATGCTATACAATACACAACGACCAATGATATTGCTATATGACTACACAGCGAACAAATGACATCACTATACAAATGATATCACTATACATATACACATCTAATAATTGATATCGTTAACAACTCAATGCTAACAATTACACAGCTAACAAATGGCTTCGCTATACAATATAGTAAATGTTGTTGTCATATTATTACATAGAATGCATCTAAGAAAATTTTGCCCAATCGTTGTCATATAAAAGATCTCACTATGTTCCAACATAGATATAATTCATTATTAAAAAACAATAAAACCATACTAACATGCTGTGTAAAATGACAAGATGAATTTGAAACTTTGAACCTTGGAACTCTACCCAACAATTGTTGTGTATAATTTTCATTTTAAAGGTGGATTTTAAACGCTAAGAAGGATGGATTGCTGCCCAATAATTTTGTTGGCTAGACATGTTGTGGTTAGAGCAGATAGACGAAGCATAAAAATTCAAATTCAGACATATTTAGGGTCACTGTGAAAGGGACGAGAATTATCATCATGCTGGGAATTATTACCCAAAAATGTTGGGAAACATCCAAGGGAAACATTAGGATATCAAACTTAAAAAAATGCAGAAATAAACATAATTTAAAACACTCAGATTTATATTTTTTTTCATTCGAGGAGCTAGGAACTGTGATTAAAGTCTCTAAATCTAATCAATGAATGAAAAATCCCTAAAACCCAAGATATAATCACTTCTATGGTGTAAGGGATATCGCTGGTAAAATTTATTAAATAAAGATTGTCTTGAAATATATCACAAAACATTGTCCCAAAATTTGACTGTCAAACATTAAAAATTGTACAAGCACAATCAATAGGAAAAAGGGTAATTGTTGATTTTACAGAGCGTAATTCGTAGACACGTAAAATGGTAAAATGCAGAGTTGATATATAAACGCAAGAGTATCAAGCTATTCGTGGAAAAGAAAGACAAACAATACGTAGAGGTATTCAATCACAAGAAGGCACAAGACAATCATTGAACTTGGAACAATTAATAGGGGTAGACAACTGGGCAAATTATCCTTTTCTCATCACCCATGCACCAAAAATTAGGGCATTGGAATATATAGGTCTATAAACACCGAAGTGACGACTGTTGATTCGTCTCTTAGAAGACTGCTTAGGCATGGCCTGATGATCTAGTGATAAGGACGGAAGATAAAGCACAATCTCCTCATAATAATCAATAAAAGAAAGCAAAACAGCCGGAGCAATCAGGGATTGGGTTGCCAAGGGAATCAATTCAATGAAGTGAGCATAAAGCTATGATGAAATTAAGTTCTCGACTAAAAACATTGAGTAAAACAAATTTTGTTAGACACTAGAAGTGCAAACACTGAGTAAAAGACATTTCTTTACACCATAGGACTACAGTAATAAAAGTGCAAGATCAATATTAATCTACCATTCAAAATAAATGCATCCATACCATAGCCCAAGGTGACAACTCTGAGTCGTTGTCCCATGCACGCTCCATCCAGCTCCTGCTTGTCGATCAATGTGACTTCACCGATACCTTCCAACCAATGCTAGGGGTACTCTTCCTCCCCCTAAGACCCCCAAGATGTAAAGGAGATATGCACACTATACCAGAGAACAACTAGCTCCCAGCTCGCCTCACAAAGTCAAGCTACCACTCATTACCGGAGATGAGTATCCCAGCTCCCACAAGATAAGTGAGTCAAGACACAAATTCCGCAGTGTAACTTTAGCATAAAAGGTCATATCCATACTCCTCCTCCTCCATCCCTTTTGTAGAGGTTTTAAGTGATTTCTTTACCAAATTTCCATTTAATTTATTTTTTGTTATTTAATTCAGAAAAACCTCCCCTGTATACATGCCACCCATCCCCCTATTTTCACCATAAACTGGTTTCATTAATTACTTAATTACTCCTATTTACCTCACCCATCTAAAAGCATTCCTAAAATTACTCCTTGGTGTCCCCATATTCCCTTACACATTTTAAATGACTTACACCTTTACTAAATTCCTATTTGAGTTCATAATTAGAAAGTTCTTAAAGGAAAGATTCCTTACTAAGTTAGTCATTCAAATTTTTCCTTACGTTTCTCTTTTTCTTTAGGTTTCCCCTTTTTTCCTTAGTTTCCTATTTCTTTTAGGTTTCCCTCTTTTCCCTTTTTATATAAAACTCAAATTGGCAAGTGTAGTAAAATCACCTTTTACCCCTTTTTCTTTTTAATTAATAAAATTTAATCAACATATATACAAAAACAATCATTCCCTTTTTAAAAACATTTAAAACCCCCAAGGTAATTTGATTTTAATAAATTAATTGAATTTCTTACCCCCTTCTCGTCACATGTTTAATTATGATTATGATTATTTTTCTTTTTTCATAAGTATCACTTATACCTAGATTTTAATTTCCTAGGCTGGGCAACATTTTTATTAAGGAAATTGTTTTTAAATTATACTTATGATGAAATTCATTTTAAGGCCAACTAGGTTTATTCACTTACCCATTGAAATCATGACATGCCCTTCATGACACACTAAGTGCTCCAAGGATGCCACTCACCTTTTTCTGTTTCCCTTGTGTGATGTGCCCTTCAAGACGCACTACATGCTCCAAGGGTGCCACTCGTCTCTTTTCATTTTCCTTATGCAACGTCCCCTTCAGGATGCACTACATGCTCCAAGGGTGCCACTAGCCTCTTTCTATTTTCCTTACGTGACGTGGCCTTCAGGACGCACTACATGCTCCAAGGGTGCCACTCGCTTCTTAACTGACTTGGTAGACATCAAAAACCCCTCGTGTCAATACTAGGCTAGGTGATCTTCTGGATTACTAAAGGCCTTTAAGGAATAAGGCCCCCGCCTTATTGTGCACCCCTTAGAATCATCATGAGCGATTGTTGTAGTCTACCCTCATGACATCGTGGGTCTTCTTGAACTAGGTAATTGTTAACCTATAGTTTGAGCCATGGTGGGAGTGCTAGTAGGCTATGGCAGGGTTGTTGTCCACACCTCTCCCTCAAAGTCTCTGGTTGTCATGTGTGACCCTTGTACTCCACATGTGAGTTTGGTCGGCAAACTATTATCAGCCTGTATCATAAAAAAATCATATCAGCAATAATAATCAATCATCATAACATCTAATCAGATGTACATGTGTCATATCAACAACAATTAAACCCCAATAGTACACTCCCTGAATCAATATGGAGTCTAGGGGGTTTCATCAATGCCTCTGCATCCTCGAGGTCCAAAGTCCTGCACACTCAGGAGAACCGAGTCAATAGCACCTCTCTATGTCAATACAACAACATAACATGTCGCCATATCCATAATGCCTCATAATCATAATCAAACATGCAATAGTATAATAATCTAGATCACTTGCAAGCAAGTGTCCTAAAAGAAAAAGTTCGCTCAGTGCGCATAAGAGAAGGATGTTACAGTTCTTCCCTGAAATTGTAAATAATGTTTGGTAAGATTTATTCATCAAAAATATAATTTTTCTTAATTGAATGAACAATGAAAGTAAACTATACTGGAAATGATTCTAGAATCTTAGATATTCATAAATACATGTACTTTCAATGCAAAACATAAAATTCTAGAATGTACATGTCACTTTTTTAAAGAAATCCTAATGGTATTCCATCTTCAATTATTCATTCATGATTGACTTTGGATATTTTTCATTTTCTAAATTTTTTTTTTATTGAACTTCTATTAACTTTATGCACACTGCACATATCAAATGACTATATTGACAACTTGTGACATCTAATTGGTATTCTTGAAAGTGAACATGAGTATATGTTTAATAGGTTTCTTGAAAAAAACATCCTTTCAATATAATGGATCATCTTTCAGATATAAAACTATTATCATCAAAATCTTCTAATAACCTCATCTTTTGTTCTGTGCATCACATCAAATAATATTTCATGTTTTTAGTGTTTTCTATAGGTGCAACCATGGAAAAGACATCTCCTGCAAATAATTGGATATATTCGACAACAAATAGTTTGTGTTAGATTATCACACAAGTACATCTACAAGTTATTTCAAAAAATTTAAACATAAAAATTACCTTCTCTAAGAAGATCAGAAACTCTATCGCCATCAACTGACACTATAATTTCTTTTGATTCCATCTCCTCTTACCTTGCAAGTGGAATTTTTCCTTTTATATTAAGTTTGGTGTGTCTCCAAGCTTTAACATATTCTGCATTTTTGTTTTCACAAATTTCTATGGATTATGTGTCCTATATGCAAACTGAACAAAAACAAGACTCATTTCTTCTATCAAATGAAAACACATTTTGATAATGTTTTGTTTGAACTGAATTTATTTTTCGTGTCCCATGTATTGTACTAGATTCATATGGGATTGATCTATTTACATCTTGGATTCCAACATACAAAAAAAACCTCCACAAGACAAGAACTAGTTAACTTGAAATCTCTCAAGAAAATGATTTAAGATTGAATATAAATTTGAACACGTGAATAAAAATATCATGTGTACAAGCACATAATTTCAGATAGAATTTTAGATATAAAAGCATAGAATGTGGAAGGAGGTAAACTTGGCCATAAAGTTTTACCAAAATCAAGAAATGTGTCGTAATACAACTCAAATTTTGCATGATAACGACAACAACAAGTGCCACGGACATTGATGGGTTTAACAAACCATGGTTTTTGTTGACCAAATGTATTGATGGAAATTTTAACTTCTTTGTGCTCTTATTTGAACTTATTGAACAATTCTATTTGTATAATTGGAAATATATGTTTTGGATGTTCTTCATATTGTTTTTGTGCTATTATTCATCGCAACACATCACTTGTATGTGGGGAAACAAGATATTATGTCAACCAACAATTATGGGCCAATTCTTTAATGTTTTCTGCAAGTCTATCTTTGTAGGATTGTCTAGAAATAACTTCTCAACAAGCCAGTTCATCATTTTCATCTGTTTGAAATAGAAATTTCCTATGTTTGTACAATGTTTTTCTTGACGTTCCCACCCTTTTTTCTTTGGGACCGTGTTATATTTAGGTGGTTTTTCGGCACATGGTTTCTTTGTCGATGGTTTTCTATTTTCGATTAAGCAATTAGGGTTTTTGACTAATCTAGGTCATTGGGTTAGGGTTTTGGAATGTCGTTGGATCATATATGTATTTTGTATTTCAAGGATTGTAACATGATGAATAATATGGAATATGTTGGTTTTCCCGATTTGGGTTTTGAGGGGGAAAATCTCTGTGTAATGTTTGTATTTGCCATTGTATCTTTTCTGTTCCTTTACTAAATATTTGTTTGCGGTAGATATTGTACAAGGTTAAAATTTACATTTGCTATCGAAGCTTTATTGGCTTCAGGGGGACACCTTTGTGGTCAAGGGTTTGGCTCGCGACTGTGATAAGCCTTCTTATAGTGGGAGATTTTCGGTATTGTTTTCTCAGGTGAAAAGAAATGGAAATCAATTCAAATATGGAGATAGAGAAATTTAATGGGAAACATTTTGAGCTGTGGAAGATCCATTGGTGGACAGAGATCAGTGGATTGTGGTAGATCCAGGTATTTCACCTACAAGAACTTCTACAGATGAATGGAAAAAGTTGGATAGGAAGGAAAATACCACAATCCAACTGTGTCTCTATGATTCAGTATTATTGAATGTGTCAGAGGAAGCTACAACCAAGGATTTATGGTAAAAGTTGGGGAAGTTGTATCAGTCTAAGTCCCTCGTAAATAAACTATTCTTGAGAAATAAGTTGTATAACCTGAGGATGAGAGATGGAGACTCGGTGGCAGAGCATTTGAATGCCTTAAATACTATGGCAAGTTAGTTAGTATCTGTTGAGATTAAAATTTCATATGAAGATAAATGTATCAGTTTGTTGTGTTCTTTACAAGAACCGTGGGATAGTTTGGTTGTGGCCATAGGTAGTAATACAACTTCCTTGAAGTTTGAATAAGTGGTCTCATCCTTGTTGTCGGAGGAGATGAGACAGAAGAATATGGAAGGACATAGCACAAGCACATTATTTGCAAGAGGACGTTCCCAAGAAAGAAATAGATCTAATTTCTCAAGTGGGAGATCTAAGTCTAAGGGTATATCTAAATCTTTTGGAAAGTTTGTAAGGGTATGTTGGAGATGTGGGAAAGAAGGGCACTACAAGAGGCAATGTAGATCCAAAGTTGAGAAAAAAAGGGATCTAAAGAATCTTCTTCTATAGAAGAAAAGACCTCCAAGGAAGAAGGATAGGATGTGTACTTGGCCTCTTCAAGCACACATGTAGATCATGAGGCATGGTTTGTTGAATCTCGTTCATCCTTTCATATGACTCCCCACAGGGAGTGGTTTTGTGAATATTAAAGGTATGATGGAGGCAATGTTTTCTTAGGTAATGATTCGACAACCAGAATCATAGGAAGAGGAAGAATCAAGTTGAGACTCATAAATGGAAGGATTAGAGCACTTCGTAGTGTTCTGCACATCCGAGGTTTGTCCAAAAATTAGAAATTTTGTAAGCAAAATGGACGATGCCGGGGTAAAAACAATATTTAAAAAGGAAACCTGCTAGATGGTTTGAGGAGAAATGGTGTTGCTGAGGAGATTTTGGTTTGGAACTCTATATAAGCAACAAGGAAGCACTATTAGTGATGGGTGCAATAGTTGCATTGTTCCTGATATTGTAGTTGAAAAAGAAAGAACTCCTACAGTCTCTATGGAAAATTTTATGATGTGGCATCAAAGACTGGGGCATATCGGAGAGAACGGTCTTTGACTACTACACAGTAAAGGTATGGTTGAAGTTATGTCTAACTTCTCTCTGGATTTTGATTTCTGTGAAAATTGTCTATATGGGAAGAAAAATCAGGTAAGATTCCCCTCTGGTGCAACGAGGGTAGAAGGAATTTTACATCTAGTTCACAGTGATTTTTTTGGACCTGTGTCAGTCACATCATTGGGAAAATCTATGTACTGTGTCTCATTTATAGATGACTTCTATAGGAAGACTTGGATATATTTCCCTAGGAAGAAATCTGAAGTCTTTGACAGGTTTAAAGAGTTTAAGGTTCTTGTTGAGAATCAAATAGAGAAAATAATTAAGGTGTTGAGGATAGATAATGGCGAAGAGTTATAAATAAATGAATTTGAAGAATTCTATAAGAGGTGTGGTATAGAAAGGTAGAAGACTACTCCATATACACCTCAGCAGAATGGAGTTGTGGAAAGGATGAACAATACGCTGGTGGAAAAAGCAAGGTGCATGCTCAGTGGTGTCGGGTTATGGCAAGAAGTCTAGGCATAAGCAGTGGGTATTGCATGTTACCTGGTCAACATATCACCCTGGTCAATGTTGGACGACAAGAATTCACAAGAGGTATGGACTAGTAAGGAACCTTCACACACACATCTCAAGGTTTTTGGCTGTGATGCATATGTTCATGTTCTAAAGGAAAACATGAGTAAGATGGATAAGAAGGCTGAAAAGTATATCTTTATTGGATATAGAGATGTTCTCAAAGGTTATAAGATTTGGAACCCATAAACTAAAAAGGTAGTGTATATATGAGATGTGGTATTTAGAGAAATGAAGGATGTTGTTAAATAGGAAGCCCTACCAAGTAAGGAAGAACTAGAGAAGATAGAGTTTGATTTAAAGGATGAGGAATCAAACTCTACATAAGAACATGAATCAGAAGAAGAAGATCCTCATACTCCAATATTGAGGAGATCAGATCGATAAAGAAGGCTACCATAAAGGTATAGTCCATCTTATTTCCGTTCAAATTTTTCTTTGTCTATTATTGATGATGATCCTAGAACTATCAGGGAGATAGTGGATTCAGAGGATGGAAATCTTTGGAAAAGGACCATGGACAAAGAAATTGCATCTTTGAATAAGAATGAGGCTTGGGATCTAGTGGAATTGCCAACTGGAAGAAATCCCATTAGTAGAAAATGGGTATTTAAAAAGAAGTTGAATGTACAAGGAAGAGTGGAGAAATACAAAGCTCGGTTAGTAGCAAAGGGAATTGATTTTGGTGAGATATTTTCTCCTCCATAATATTTATGTTATATGTTGTTGTTGCATTTGATTTTGAAATAGAACAAATGGATGTGAATACATCATTCCTACATGGGCATATGGAAGAAGAAATCTATATGAAGCAACTAAAAGGCTATGATGTGAAGGGAAAGAAGGAGCTAGTATGCAAGATGAAAAATTTCCTTTATGGTTTAAAATAATCACCAAGAATGTGGTATAAAAAATTTGATACTTATATGCTGGGAAATGGCTTCAGAAGAAACAAAGAAGATCACAATGTGTATTTTAAATTAATTGGTGATCATTTGATTTATTTGGTCTTATATGTGGATGACATGTTGATGATAGGAAACAACAAGGAGATTATCCAGGATGTGAAAACTCAGTTTTTCTCTAAATTTGACATGAAGGATCTCGGTGCTTCAAATTTCATTTTGGGCATGGAAATTAAAAGAGATCAAAAAAGGAGGAAACTCTGGTTAAATCAAAGAAAATATGTTGAGACAATGTTGCAAAGTTTTAATATGCATGAATGTAAACCATTCAAGGTTCCTATTTCTGTTGGTGTAAAGTTATCTGTGGATCAATGTCCCAATCCACATGAAGAAGAGGAGTACATGTCTCATGTTCCATATGCAAGGGCAGTTGGAGGTTTGATGTATTCAATGGTCTATACTAGACCGGACATTGCACATGCAGTAAGATTTTTGAGAAGGTATATGTCAAAATCATGGAAGGAACATTGGACAAAAGTAAAAAGGGTTTCTAGGTATTTGTGTGGCACTGTAAGCTATGGATTGTGCTATGAAGAAAGACCAGGATTGGACAGAGTGGTGGATATACATGGCTTTTTGGATGCATACTCGGTTTGATATTTGGATTTTAGGAAATCTACAAGCAGGTATGTGTTTAACATATTTGGAGGAGCAATAAGTTTGATGAGAAAAAGACAGGCTATAGTGACACTTTCAACTACAGAAGTTGAATACATGGCAACCACTCATGCAAGTAAGGAATTAGTATGGTTACAAAGATTGTGTTTAGGTATTGGGTTGGTACAACAAGATGTAAGGATAGAGTGTGACAATTAGAGTGCAATGTTTTTGCTGAAGAACCTTGCTTATCATTTAAAGGCAAAGCACATTGATGATTAATACCACTTTGTAAGAGACATGATAAAAGAAAAGAAAGTATCACTGATGAAGGTGGAAACTTTGAAGAAATTTGCAGACTCATTAAAAAAATATGTGAGCACTGAGAAGTTCACTTGCTGTAGAGGATCCATGGGCATTGTTTCCCTGGATTGTTGACTATATAACCCTGTAACCCCTTGTATGCAAAGAAAACAAGAAGTGGGAGAACGTTGGGTATGAGTTATATTCTTTGCGTGAGTAGTAATGCATGAGTGTATGAATAAGGGGGTTAGAGGGGGGCCTATTGGTACCCTCTCGGGGGGTGGATCCCCCTGCACGGGGTTTCGAGAGAAACACCCCCGAAAAAGAAAAGTCTATATCGGAACTGCATTATATTTAGATGGTTTTCTATTTCTGGTAAAGGAATTAGGGTTTTGGACTAATACAAGTCATTGGGTTAGGGTTTTGTATGCTGCTCGATCCTATATGCATTTTTTATTGTAAACATTGTAACATGATGAATAATATAGAATATGTTGGTTTTCCCGGTTTGGGATTACAAGGGAAAAATATTTGTGTAATGTTTGTATTTTCCATTGTATCTTTTTTATTTCTTTACTAAATATCTATTTGCAGTAGATATTGTACAAGGTTAGAATTTATAGTTTTTTCCATGTTTCGTGTCAAATGATCTTTTATATTTCTAGATGAAACAATTGTTGTTTGTATCACTCTATGTGGAACACTGACATCATTTTTTCGATATTTTTCAAAAGATTTTAATACACTAGTTATATTGTCAAAGACATTTTGTTTCACCTTTTTATCTTTTGTCGACTTTTGAAAACACAATAATGATGTAGCTTCTTTCAACTTTCTTGACTTTATTAGATGGAGTAAAATTTGAGCTTGTACTGTTACTGATTCATCTTTGAAAAAAGTATTATACATATTCTTAGTTCGATATATTATATAATGCTTAGCTTCTTTCTTCCCAAATTTGTCAATATCAACATATTCCAATATTTCATCATCAATGTTGATAGATTCTCCTACATATTTCAATTTAAAGTTTATATTAAAAAAAAAAACCCGAACATAAATTCACTAAACTATATACAAGTGTTCATCTTGTATTATCTAAATTTATGTACATACCTATAGGTGATTCTTCTTCTTCTTAAATTTCGGTTTCAACGTCTTCTACTTCAATTTCGGTTGCAATGTCTTCATCGACATTATGAGACAAATCTATTTATGTTTTTTTTTAAATATCAAATCATAATTACAATCAATTATATTAAACAATATTTTAAATTTGTATTTTATACTTTTAATATAGACAATATGCACATGCATAACTGGTTGGACTTATTCTTGTTGAAAATCTCTATTTACATTATCGTCGTTTCTTTCTTCAATATTTGCACGTTCTCGTTTATTTCTCCAATAATGTTTTTTTCCTTTGATCGTTATGGTAAGTTTCATCTCGAGTGCGATCAAATTTTCTCTTGCACAAACTTTTGTTTCCCATGATTATAGTTATCTGTAAAAGTTATGTTCAACAAAAGTTTCAACTTGAAAAAATGCTCAACATTTATCTTTCAACATATAAATTGTTATTCCAATAAAAACTTGAACAAACATCAATTACCTTATTCAACAAAAACGGAAAATATGATTCGAAACTTTGTTTAGGTGCTCTAGAAAACCATAAAATAAGAAATTAATTGTGTTAAATGTGTTTGGCCGAAAGTGTATTTATACGATTTAACACGAAATGAAACGATACGACATGTCTTTTAATTTTTTCCAGTCGTTGGAATTCGCTCAATCATATTTCAGCCGAAAAAGGACTATTTTGGCTAAAAAACTTGGAAACCATTCAATTTTGACGGATCTCGTTAGAATTTAGTTTTTCGGCCGAAATAAATGTTTTTCGGTCGAAAGATGAACTTAAGGTCGAACACTAGAAATTGGAACTGTATGCAAAAACCAAAGAATTCCATCAAGCTTACCTGAACTTTCGAGGTTGCAGACACTTGCAAATACTCAGAATTTGGTTTCAAAAATGACACGAAAATTTGCATAATTGAATGTACTTTCAATTCCTATAATTTGATTTAATTTTCATTATTTTTATCTAATTTTTTTTTTTTTTTTTTTTTTTAAATCAGTCCATAATATTTTCAGCTCACATTATGATTCAGTGAAATGAAATATCCATATCTCTAAAAATACACTGTGAAAAATTTAGAAATATTTATATTTATAATCCTTAGACTGTTATTTTCAAAAGGGTAATTTTAGATTTTAGTTTTAAGTCAAAATTTAGATAGATACAAGGTGGAAGAAAACATGTGTTTAAAATCTGCAACATTTTCATCTTGGTCATCTTCAAAAAATTCTAGAAATTATAATATTCATCCGTTATATTCAAAATTATAGTCATCATAAAATAGAGTCGTTTTAGATTGTTGCAGTATATTTCGCTTTTTAAAAACAAAATTTTAATAATACATACATTGTTGGGGGGGTGGGGGGGATAACGCATTATCATTCCTTTCATGTTTAAGGAACATACTATTAAACAATTGTCAAATAGACATATCAAATATTAATAAAAGGAAATTGCAAAATAGTCATTGGAAAGATAACAAGATTCTTCACAAGTTTTTTTTTAACTATAAATTGAAATTCTAAACAAAAAAAATACTGTTGTATGCTGAAAGTTGAAGAACTTGTGAAAATATAGTTTTTTTTCTCATTAAACAAGAAAAATATATACCCATCTTCATGATTATACCCTAATATATTTTAAAAAAAAAGTGTAAGTTGTTCAAGCCTAACATGGATAGCCTCCATATTGTTTCTTCTAGTATGAGAAATACACACAATCAGCACAAAAGAGATCAAGCGAAATATTTGAAGATTTGGCTTAGCTATTGGAACATAAAAGAAGAAAATCAAATTAATAATATCAATAATATTAAATCTTAAATCCATATGAAGTTTAAAGATAAGCCCAAAAATGCCAATGAAATTTTTAACAAGAGGAAGTTGAAATACTACAAAGAGGTATAAATACTACAAAGGTTTTATCAAATTTAATTTAATTGGTCAAAACTATTTCCGACATGATAAGCTTAAAAAAAATGAATATTTCCAAAACAAAGGCTAGAGTTCATGACCTCCATAATCAAATTGATAGTGTGACTAGCCTAAAAAACCACGAGATGAGAGAATTTGTAAACTTTTTCACACAAGGAAGTAAAAGATGAACATTTTTCCTCTTTAACATGCCCTACCCTTAACAATATAAGGTATAACTTTCCCCAATTTAAAAATTTAATTACTCTTCAATATCTTTAGGATTACAAACACCATAATGATCTTAGTATTTCATTTCAATATAGTCAAATACAAAAATAAATTTATAAAGTGTATTTTTCTATGCCTCTATGCTTAGGAAAACCATAATAATCTTGATATTTTCATTCAACATGTTGAAATATTCACTTTAGTTCTCTTAAAATATGATAAGCCTCCTCATTTTCATTTTGTGATGTATTCTCTTAAAAACTAACTATGTATATGTACATAAACAAAAGTAAGAATACTATAAATAAAAATTGTTTATAAAAAATACTAAACATCTTTTATTAAAAAAAAAACAATTTCTAAAAATAAGAATACTATAAATAAAAATTGTTGATAAAAAACATTAAAAATCTTTTGTTTTAAAAAATCTTAATTTCTAATATATTTAGACCACTATTATTCATAAATTTAATATAATTTAAAATCATAAAATAAAAAATATTTAAAATTTCAACTACTCTTTTAAACATAATCATATACTTTTTAGGAAAATAATAAATTGAAATATTAAACAAATAAGTCGTGTAATTAGTTTTTCTGTCGAATTTGAGAGTTAGGCTATGTAATTAGGTTTTTTTTGTTAAGTAAGTGGCTATGTCCTTATTTATTTATTTATTTATTGGGCTTAACTATTTATGAATTTAATTAATTGATTCAATCTTTTTATGTTCTTGTTCAAAGAGCCAAACTTGACAAGAGCGCCTACTCGGTTGTTTAACTTGAAGAATATAGTTGAGACGGGTCAAACAATTCGAATTAAAGAAAGCAAGCTAATTCTTTTAAACAAATAAAAAGATAAAGTAATTAATGATATTAATTTGTTAAATGATTTATAAATTTTTTTTTTAATGAATATTTATGATTTTAATGGTTAAGAATATTTCTTTTTTTTTAAGAAATTACAAGTTTAAATTTAGAGAGGGGTATTGTATGTATATCTTTGTAAACTATTATAATTCTAAATTTTTTTTAATGAATCTTATGATTAAATTTAAGAATAAAATAGGAAATGTTGATTAATGAGAATTTTTAAGTTATTTGTTTAAATTTAGAATATTTACCTTAAATTGAGTTTCATTAATCAAAAATAAAATATCAAATGTTGATTAATGGGGATTTGTTAAGAATAAAATACAAAATATTGATTAATGAGGATTTGTTAAGAATAAAATACAAAATATTAATTAATGAGGATTCTTAAATTGAGTTTTTAATAGTTAAGAATAAAATATCAAATGTTGATTAAAAGGGATTTCTTAAGAATAAAATATGAAATGTTGATTAATGAAAATTTTTAAGTTATTTGATATGACAAAGTAAAACAAAAGTCTCAAGAATGTTGAAAACTGGTTTTTATTCAACCAACAATAAATTAATTGGAAATTTATATAATCGACCATTACAAGGAATACAAAAATATTATTTCAATTAATTGAAGAATACCAAATTTATTTATATAATGAGACAAATAGAAATCTCTATGTTAATACCATTCATGTAATTCTTTGCCACCATAGGCATATACATAGCTTAGCCTTATTTTTTTCATTAATCCCTTACTTTGTTGACCACAATCTAATGAGAGTTATTATAACATAGGACATTGTAAAGACTTATGCATGATGAGAGAATCTATATATATATTTTAACACATCATTAATTATATTTTGTGTTTTTTTTTCTTATTAAAATAAAAAATTATGATAATTAGAGAATAGTGTAAGAATAAGATTTAAATTATAGATTAAGAAATGAATGTGATATTTGTTTTGTATTAAAGGTTAATTATTTTATTAATTTTATTATAAACTTTTTAATCTATTTTATTAACTATTGTTTCAATTTTTTTTAATATTTGATATATTGCTCACTTAATATTGATTGTAATTAAAGATTGATTATTTTATTAATTTTATTCTTAAGTTTTTTTTTTCTATTTTATTAACTATTATATCAAATTCAATGTTGATTGTAATTAAAAGTTAATTATTTTATTAATTTTATTCTCATATTTTTTAGCTATTTTATTAACCATTCTATCAATTTTTTAATAATATTTGATATACTGCTCACTCAATGTTGATTGTAATGAAGATTTGCTTATTAAAAATAATTTACACTATAATTTTCCAAGTTGATTCTTTTATTTCCAACTCTTCAAACTTCATGTTTTCTTCCTCTCCTTTAACTCATTTTGGATGATGTAACTACAAGCATACTAATGCTTGTATTTACTAACATTTCTTTAATTCTATTAGGTATAATCATGTTTTAACAAGGATTATCTCTTAAGGAGTGATGTTTTTTCCTCTTAAACAAGTTCTTATTAATGGTTCATGTACTTATCTCATCTTGTTACATACATTTATGGATATAATTGGTATCCATGATTCACATCACTAAAAGAGTATTGGGGTTACGATATTTGAAAAAAGAAACATATCATTTGACAATATTAAATAGTAGTATGTAATTTGATGTCCCACAAGAATTTTTTTCATTTTAAGAAGTATTTGACTCGTAGATTCCAAATCTACAAGTTGTGAGCTTGTAAAATCTGAGCTCCTCATAATTTCTAGTATGTACTTAGCTTACTCAAGCTCCATTATATAACCTAGAACAACTACTTGAGAGGGGTTAGTTCTAAGAATAAATGAAATACTAAACCAAATTTAATGTTTCCCTAATCCAACTGAAATACAAAGGTTAGATGTAAATTTTTGGATGGCCTACTAAAGATGGCTTGTAATTTGTAATGAATCTCATGGAAATGAGTTATCTATGCTTCTATTTCCCCACCAAAAGGGATAATAGTATTTCTTATTTTCAAGTTCCAAGCAAGGTCTATATAACAACTAAAAAAATTAGCACTTATAGTTTGCTAGACGGTCATTAAATTTTCTCTTGACAATTAAGGTAAATTTGAAATTCCATACACCTACTTTGTAGCATCCTAGAACTACCTTTAGAACTAAACAAATTATTTCTCCTTACTTTTGTCTCCTATTTTATAAACTGTTAAATTGAGGCATGTTTCGAAGAGGTAAATTTGTTCTTCTAAAAACTCAATTTCTTTAAGCTATCTTTTACTCCTTTTTTTTCCATAATCACTCTTACTAGTTTGACACAAATAGGTTTGATCATAATGGTTATCTAGTTCCTCTTTTGTGGCACTTGTTGTGTGGGCCTGAGTGAAATCATATTTATTGTAGTGTCATGGAAATGCTTTTAGAGATAAAAAGAAATTCTTTGACATTGTTTTTTTTCTCTTTCTTTAAAGAAAAAATTGTGCTTCCCACAATTCAATTTGTTTTTAATATCATTTAATTATTTCCTTATTTTTTTCCATAATCCTTCATAAGAGTTTAATACAAATTGGTTTGATCATAATAGTTATATGTAGTTCCTCTTTTGTAGCATGTGTTGTGTGGGTGTGTGTGAAATAATGTTTTTGAAGCACATTACCAACAAGCTAAATTTGATTTTAGACGACTCAATTTTCTGCTTGGGACAACTCGAATTTTTTTAATATCTTTTAATTATTTTTTTATTTTTTTCCCATAATCCATCCTACTAATTTGACATAAATTTATTTGATCATAATGATTATGTAGTTCCTATTTTCTAGAATTTGTTGTATGAGATGCTTGAAGACAAAATAGAACACACCTATTTTGAGGCATGCTGTAATTGTATTTTACTTATTTTTTTATTTTTTCCCATAATCCATTCCACCAATTTAACACAAATTGGTTGATCATAATAGTTATGTAGTTATTAAAAATACATACTTTAACATATGCATACATTGATAACAAATTGATACAAATTATTTTTTCCCATAATCCATCTTAAGATTTTGATACAAATTGGTTTGGTAATAATGGTTATATACACTTCCTCTTTTGTGACATGTGTTCTATGGGCGGATGTGAAATGATGTTTATTGTAGATTCCTTTAAAACTAAAGGAACATGGAGGCACCTTGCCCACGAGCTAAATTTGTTTTTAGACAACTCAAAATCGAAAGCAGTCACCGACAAGCAACTTTGACGCGACACACGTCGCCTCACCGTCGAGGCAAATTATGGAGTTTTATAGGATAAACTGACTCACCCCTCTTAGGATAACTACTTTTCTTTTTTTCCGAGAAATATGGCCAAAGAGGGCTCTGGGCGACTACATAAGTTTTACCACGTAAACCTTATGTAGCCGGGAGAAAGAGACGAAAGAGAGCGAAAACGGGGATGTGGTAAGCATTGTTCAAAGCCCTGCAATAAAAACGGCAATTAAAGTATTCCACAATTCATCTCGCCATTCTCTCCATTTAAAAAAAAATGGAAATACATATCTATAGATATATGTACATCAACATCTCAATGATACGCTACTCTGCTTTATACCTTGAGCTGTCTCTACAGAAAGTTGAAAAGATCATCTCCTAGACTCGATCTGCGGTCACGCCCGTCACTGACAGCGGCATTGTCTGTGCGGTTTTTGGTTTTATGAAATCATTATTAATGTGAGTAGTTTGAATTTTATGAAATCATTTTTTATGAAATCAAATAGGAGGTTACTTTTTCTCTAAGGTTGTTCTTTGAAGAGATTTTTAGGGAGGCTGAGTATTTTTTGAATATTTGGGACTCAATAATAAAAGCATTTTATAGGTCCATTTAAGAGTATAACATGTCACTTATAAGGAATTGAAATATCTTTGAGAGGGTAACAATTATTCATCTCAGCCACCAAAACTAAATCTAATGAGCATGAACTTTTGACTTATTGCGAAAGATTAGCTATTTTTTTACTAAGCTTACTCAAGCTCTAATTTTGCTTAATCCCTTTGATTTTCATTATACTCTATGATGTAAATATGTTTAAGTAAAATTTTTATAAATCTCAAACTTAAAATGTGATTCAAATCCGAAATTTTTGTTTAAATAAGGTAGATAATACTTAAATAATTGTTTTTTTATGATTTTTTGAAAATTACTGTTGAAATTTGTAAATTTTATTAAACAAGAAGAAAATAGAGTTGTATACAAACTATGGTTATTGGTTTTCCACGGAAACCAAACTAGCAATAGAAAAACATGTCATTACATTGAGTCTAGGCCGGGTTGACCATAATGTTTAACTTCCAAAAGAAAATATACTATTTATCATAACGAACAATAACTAAGACATAGCTAACAAACTGTACTCGATGACTCGCATGAATAAAAGAAGACATTTTTATTGGTTGTGTTTCATTGGAGATTTCCATGGGTCCCTCATAACTGACTTCGTACATCACTCTTCACCTTGAAGTCTATTCCACTTGTAAGATTGGAAAGTATGTGCTTTGAAATATTTGTATCTTGAATTAAACAAAAATTCCCAACCCCTTTAGTGAAATTTCTTCTTCTTGATGAATTCATCATACCATTTAACTCTTTGTCATTAAATTATGTCAGTTTGTTTTATGTAGGCTCTACGTAATTCATCAAGTTTATTGATTTGATTTAATCGATGTTGTTGAGCCTATTCATCAAACCATTTAATTCTTTCTCATTAAATTATGTCAGCTTGTTTTATGTAGGGTTTACGTAATTCATCAAGTTTATTGATTTGATTTAATCGATGTTGTTGAGCCTATGTAAGATCCATGTTAGCTTGTAATGTTACACTTAAAGTTCATAAACTAGTTCATATGGAGTAAATCCAATTGTATTGGGCCATGTTGTTTGATAAAGTCATAATGCTTCAAGTGGTTTGTTAACCCAATCTTTTGGATGAAGATGTATTGACTTAGTTAAATGTTTTTAAAAATTTTATTGGTTACTTCAACTTGGCTAGTGGTTTGAAAGTGGTATGGTGTTGATGTTCTATTCTGAATTTGATATTTCTTGTGGATGGACTAATTGATATTGAAAGTAAATTGAGTCCCTTAACCAATGACAATCTCTCTTGGTACACTAAACCAGAAAAATATTTTTTCATACAAAAATTCTTCCACTTCTTGCTAAGTAATTTTAGGAAGACACTTAGCTTCCACCCATTTTGTTACATAACCAGTCCAAACTAAATATGCCTTAAATATTGATGGTGGATTGAAAGGTCATCCGAAATAAAGAGCCCATTTCTCAAAAGGCTCGATTAATACTTGTGTTTCCAATGGCATTTCATTTTATTGTACTAGTTTTATTATAGTTTGATAGACGTCACAACCTCTAATGTATTTTATAGCATCTCTTAAAATAGTTGGTGAGTTGTACCTCAATCATAGAGCTTTGTAAGAAAAATAAGGAATATAAGAAGAAGAAGCAATCATTTTTCAGTGTGAGACAATTCTGGAAAAAAAAGTATGTATGATTGTTTGTAATAGTCTAGCTTGAGTTTTGGATGAGTTCTATCGAAGTATTGTAACAATTTTGTGTAAGTCTCCAAGATATCCTTTTTAGAGTTTGTAAAGGGGTTAGTTTTGTAATGTAGAGCATGAACATAGAGTTCTTGGCACAATGTAATGCATTGGCTATAGGATGAATTAGAGTACAAAGAACATTTTAGTGGGTAATATGAGTCTTTTTATGTGTGCTTCCTAAAGCTTTAAAGAATATAATACAAAGGGAACAACCTCTATTGTTATGTGTTTGTGACTTAAATGGATTCTTATGTTAATGGTTTATGTTCTTACTTTATTAATTGGTTATGATTGAATAAACGGATGACAACCCTAGTGGTTTCCTTGCATGTGTTGTCCCTTCATATCCTACACAATACCAAATGGTCTTTGTGATTCTCATTGCATGTCGGGTAAGACCTTATTCGGTCCTTGAATAAATGTTGATATGTCGATGCCTTGGTAATTTGTTGGTAAACTCTCATAAATCGAGGGTCATCAACCCCGCAATGCAAGGAAGGATGCATGTAAGTGAGGCAACAAATGGTTTTGTTTCCCACTCATGAAGGTTTTCTAGTGTAGGGTGAAGGGAGAGAATGAGGTGGAATCCGTCTCAGGAGGAAATACAAGATAAGAGACTAAGCCTATGATAACCAACTTTGAGCATTGGAAAGAAAGACATATCTACACTAATTTGCATGAGATTTTCTTTGTTGAATTTCCATGTTCACTATATGTATGACTAGAGAGGAAAACAACCATTAACACTAATATGAGAGTCCAAGAACCACTAGAATAGGAACATACAACAATTAATCGAGTAAAAAATATGGATAATAAGTGGGCTCAAGTAATCGACTTTTGTCTCACTCGAGTAAAGGAGGGATCCATTATTGAGTTCTCCATTGGATACAATTATTCTTTGAGTGAGGATGAAAGAAAATTTGATGAAGGTAACAAGAGGAGATTGTTGAAAGAAACTCCTATGTGGATAAAGATGTTTTTCGTAGAGAAATGATTGATGTGCATGGGGCCTTAAACGATGGCCTCCTAGACCCCCTCACATTGAATGGGGGTGGAAAGAAGGGGGATATAGAGATAAAAAATAAATCCATTCAAAGGGATCTAGAAGATGTTGAGATGAGGTGAGGAGAGAATGTACCCAAAGGAGAAAATTAGAGAAAGAATTGAAAGATACGTAAGAAGAGTTGATATTAAGAGGAAAGAAGAAAAAAAGAGTAGAAAGAAGATAGCAAGGGGTGAAAGAAAATGGATTGGAACTATATTGAAGAGGAATGAGACCACACTAGGAGGAAGTGTGGGAGAGATGATTTTTCCAAGGAGGAGCATAGAGGGAGATAGACCTTCGAAGAGACACAACATTAGGAGTAGGTTATCGAGAGAGGATACTAGGAGTAATAGTAGAAGGGTCAAAGAATAAAAATTTATATCCCCTTGGTTGTTGAGATATGTCACAACCTTAGTGGAAGATAAGGCGCAAAGTAGAGACACTGATGAAAGAGAAGATGGTGAAGAACCCCTCAAGGAAGGGGAAGTGGCTTTGGCTATTTTAAATATTCTTGCGCAGCTGTAGGTAGGAATTTATTTGGGATCTCTCATTAGATATGATGAGAGAATATTGAGGAACCCCCTCTTTGAAATACCTCCCTTGAGCATTTGCAACCAAGATGAAATAACTTAAAACAAATTTGAGATAGGAGTAGAACAAAAAATAAGAGAGGTCACAAATGGAGAAGACGATGAAGAAAACAATACATCATAGGGAATAGTATCAGTACCAATATCACTAACAACTAGTATTCAATCCAGAGAACATATGATATAAAAACCTTAAGTTACCAATATAACCATTAGTGTTTCTTTGATAACAAAACAAATCTTTTTCAGTATCCAAGATCTTTAAAATGACAATGCATCTTGCATTGTTATGTGATTAGCCTCACTTCATTGGATTCTTATGCTTTTGAAATTACTTTATTAATCCAATATTCAGAAGTAATTTGTGATATTGTTATGACCCCAATCGTTATGACTACAAGGGACGCAAGCAGGTGCAAAAGGTCCTTTTTTTTGTTTTTTTTTTGTTTTAAAGAAGGAAGGCAATCAACAATAACAAGTAATCAACACAACTTGACAATGAACACAACTTACACATTCAAGAAATAGAAAACACCGACTGATACACTAGTATATCAGGTAACTCAATGAAACATGCGATACTCCAAGAAAGATATAAATGACTACCCGCCCGACACATGGAAGACAAAACCTACAAGCTAAAGGAAAACATCAACCAACTCGACACAACGGATTTGACGACCAGTAACTAGAAACCTCTACAGCATGCAAAACCAAACATGTTAAGGCATCACAAACCGAGTGCCAACATCAATTACAACGAACAACGCCCACATTGGGAAGCATAGACTCCAGCCACGTTATCCTTCACCTCTATCCGTCGTGGCGCACAATGATCCCTTTATCAGGAATCATGTCGTCACCAAGCGATAGCCATGAAAGTAACCACGTCACAACATAACATGTTGAGACCAACATCCCAAGAAAATCCAATACGCTACAAAGTTGAATTAACTGACAAGAATACTATACCCACTCACCCAAGCAGTAAGTTGACCCGACGCAAGATGACATCACTCAAATTAAAATACAAAATGACTTGGTCAACAGACCATAAACCATTATCTGTTAAGCATGATGTCTAAGTCCGAAGGAGTGAAGTATTACAAATACTACTATTATCATAAATGCTACTATTATTATAAAAGTGACCATAAATCTGAATTATTACATGCACTTTAACAAGATCAATACACTTGTCAACAAATATACATTGTCCATTAAAATAAGTTAACTACTTATTATTAAAAGGTGATCTACTGTGCTTATTAAATATTAGACATTTCTCTCTATCATATTGTTGTCTAAGTACGTAAAATTGATGAGTTGATATAATAGTGCAGTGTAATTACAGGATATAGAATATAAGTTTTGTTGTGTACAATAATTAAACGTTATCCATGATGATACTATCCATTACTCTAACATTACATATAAAAATGATGTCCATCTGTATATTTCTATTTGTGTCAACATATAAAAATGTTATCTAACTGTATATTGTTATTGTTGTCAACAATAATTAAAGGTTGTCTAACTGTTGTCATATAACACAAGGCTATTTATTACACAAACATAATGCTATTTATTACACAAATATAATCCTAGTTATATAACATAATGTTTCAACACAAACATAATGTTATTTATAATCTTTGTCATAAAGAATCTTTGTAATATAGAATAGTTCTCACATAGAATAGATTTCATAATGTTATGTAATAATATATCGCTGTCAATGATCAAGTTGTTGTCTTCTGGCAAGTTATTGATACATCTATTGCTAAAACTTAGTGATAAACAAATTGATAATCTGTTGATAATGTTGGGTAAATACAGAGTAATCCCCCAAGAAAATTGTGGTGTAGATTATGTGTATGGTGTCAAGAAAATCGTGACGTGGAGGCTGGGTACTATGCCAAGTAAAACGCACACTTATCATAAAAACGCAGACATAAAAAACGCAGGCATATATAGATATCATCTCGCAGCCATATTATTAAATAAAAACGCAGACATTGTCATCCAAAAAGCAGTCATAAATAATGTGCAGAGATATATATCATACAATCACACACACAATGATTAAATAATTTGCTGGTAAATCATAATGAAAATCAATGTTATATAACATGTATATCACAATGAAATTCGTTGTTAAAAACACAGGTATATCACAAAGAAATTCACTGGTAAAAACACAGGTATATCGTCGAGTTTTAACATAAAAATTTCACTGAGTTTTATCATAAAAATTCGCAGTCAATAAAAGGGTAAATTCACATTCAAATAATGTAATAATTCTGAGTATGATGAATGTAATAGTTCACAGTCTAATGAATGGTAAATTTGCAGTCAATAAATGGATAAATTCAGACAATAAATGGAGAAATTCGTAGTCAAATAATTTAATAATTCGCAGTCATATGAATGCATGAAATGTTGAGTTAATTATGATATCTCTCAGTATTAAAACATTATAACTAAACATTATAACATGATATCTCTGAGTCTACTAAATGGAAGATATCATTTTCCATTCAATGCATGAAATCGTTGTCCTTTAACACATGATATCTCTGCCTATTTATCACATGATAATGCTATATAAAAATGAATGAAATCGTTGTCCAATAATTTAAGGGAAAATCGCGGAGTTCAAATTATGATATTCAATAATGTTGTCATAACAAAAACGCAGATATATAATCTAGATAAAAGACCCAGATATATAAATCACAAAGTAACTAAATGAAATTGTTGTGTAATACAGTAAATATAAAATCGTTGTGTAATAACCATAAGGATACAAAACTAAGGAACAATAAAAAATCCAAACCAGATGCAGTGTAAAAAATGCTATGCAAATACTGGTTGCATACTATGTAAAATGCCAAGAAAAATATGGTTGAATGTTGTGTAAAGGCTCGGTGAGTCACCTAGAAATTAGTGGTTTGAAGGATGAGTAAGGACCCCAAGAAAACTCTGAGATAATCAATCACAAGAAAACGCATAAGTAATCAATCACGATGTAGTCAATCACAAGAAGCGAAAGACTAAATATTTGACAATGAATCAATCAACGTAGAGATAAGTAAGGGTTTGATAACTGGATGAAATTTATCCTTCACTTATTATCCATGCACAAGAAAGCAGGGCATTTGAATCTATGGGACTTTAAACACCAAAGTGACGGTCGTTGATTCGTCTCCTCTCCGACTACTCAGGAATGGACTAATAACTAAAGGGATAAGGGACACAAGATAAAACTTAATTTTTCTTCGCATTAATCAATAAAAACAACACAGAGAAGTCAATGCAATCAGAGGTGGGGATCGCCATGAAAAATCAATTCAAAATACAGTGAGCAAGGAGATTACAAATACCATAGGAAAGCAGGTGCATGAAATCCCATGGAAATGAAATATTAAACTGAGCACAGAAAATTAACATGTGTAAATTAAATTTCATTTGCAAGTAACAATTTTAACAAGCGTACCTTAGCCCAATGCGAAATATCTGAGTCGTTGTCTCGTGTGTTCTCTGTCCAGCTTGGGCTTGAGAACCAATGTGACCTCACGAGTACCTCCCATCCAATGCTAGGGGTAATCTTCTTCCCCGTCGTTGTCTCGTGTGTTCTCTATCCAGCTCGGGCTTGAGAACCAATGTGACCTCACGAGTACCTCCCATCCAATGCTAGGGGTAATCTTCTTCCCGTGAGCCCCCCAAGCCGCAAAGGGGCCACACACACAATAACAAAGAACTGCTAGCCCCAGCTCACCTCGCAAGGTCAAGCTACCACCTGTTACCCAAGCTAGGTATCCCAACTCTCACAAGAGAAAGTTCAGTCAAGGAAAATTTCAGCACTGTAACGTTACGCAAGAATATGAGATCTATACTCCTCCTTCTCCATCCTTTTTATAGAGTTTTTAAGTAACTAGTTTCCCAAATTACCATTAAATTCCTTTGTCATAAATGCTACAGTTCGATCATATCCTGAGCTATTTTTAGATTTTTCTTTATCTAAATTATTTCCTATTCCAATTCTTTCAGCATGTATGGCCCAATTGTAATTCTATCTACTGGACTATTCCAGTTGATTGGAATCTTGCACTCTGTACCATACAGGGCCTCAAAGGGGCTCATCTTCAATGACTCTTGATAGCCATTGTTGTAGGAAAAATCTACCAATGGTAAGTAGTCTTCCCACTTCTTAGGTTGATTCATTACATGCATCCTTAACATGTCCTCTAATACTTGGTTTACCCTCTTTGTATGTCCATGAGTTTGAGGGTGATAGGTTGTTCTAAACAACAATTTAATCTGAAAACCAACCATTAGATATTTTCAAAAGATCGAAGTAAATTTCCTATCTTTCTCATATATGATCTCCCCGGACATGTCGTGTAACTAAAATATCTCTTTCATGAAGATATTAGCAATATCTATTGCCTTGCAAGTTGACTTGATGGGAACAAAGTGAGTAGCTTTGATCAATTTTTCCACCACTGCCATGATGGCATCATTTTTCTTGGCCGATCTTGGTAATTCGATGATGAAATCCATGGCAAAGGTTTCCCATTTCCATTCTGGAATTGGTAGGGTCTGCAAAATCCCTCGTGGATGTCAATGTTCTTCCTTAACCTGGTGACATTCTAGACATTTATCCAAGTAATAGGCTTTGTCTTTCTTCAGTCTTGACCAAAACAACAATTTCCTAGTGTCTCTGATCATCTTTTGATATCCCACATGACAAGTATATGGTATTTTGTGTCGTTCATCCATCATGAGCCTCTTCAAGTCATCATGATTCAGGATATACAACTTACCCTTGTAAGTTAGTAGGCCATCATTCAACATTTGATAACCATCATACCTCATCCTTGTGGGATTTTTATCTGAGTATGATTTTACAGTCTTGAAAAATGCATATGTTTCTTGTGAATGTTTGAGTCTTTCCTTGATGTTCATTTCATAGGTGCTTACCTCTTCCAAGTGAATCATTTTCATACTTTTTCTAAGGGTATCAACCACCCTATTTTATTTTCCTTTGATATGTTTATTTCAAAATAAAACTCATGCAAGAGATCCATCCATCTAGCTTGTCTAACATTAAGTTCTTGTTGATAAAACAGGTACCTCAACCCACAATGGTTTGTCATAAGCACAAGTATTATACCCAGGAGGTAATACCTCCTCATTTTTATAGCATGCACTATGGCATCCAATTCTAGATCATGGGTTAGATAATTGATTTCATGCTCATTTAATTTTTTGGATTCATAGAAAATTACATGTTCTTCTTGCATAAGGACTCTTTCGAATCCTTCCTTGCAAGAATCTATACACACAAGAAATTCCTTATCTAGATTTGCAATCTTCAGTGCAGGTGCATTAGTTAGAATATATTTTAGCTCTTGGAATCTCTCTTCACATTCTGATGTCCAAATGAATTTAAATCCTTTTTTCTGAAGGGAAGTGATAGGGAAACCAATCTTAGAAAATCCTTTTATGCACCTCCTATACTATCCTACTAGACCCATAAAGGATCTCATATTAGATACATCCTTTGTGGTAGGCCAATTCATAAAGGCTTTGATCTTGTCGGGACCAATTGCCACCCCTTATTAATAAATAACATGGCCTAAGTAATGGACTTTTTTCTGGAAAATAGCACACTTACTAAACTTAGCATAGAGATGATTTTCTCTTATTACTTGAATCACTAACTTGATATGTTCTTCATGCTCTTACCTATTCTTATAATAGATTAGGATATCATCAATGAAAACCAATACAAATCTATCTAAAAATTTACCAAGTACATTATTCATTAAGCACATAAAAGCGGATGTTGCATTGGTCAGCTCGAATGGCACCACCACAAATTCATAATCACCATATCTCGTCCTAAAGTTTGTTTTGTAGATGTATTCATCCTTAATCTCGACCCAATGGTATCCATACCTCAATTCAATCTTGGAAAAAATGGTAGCACCCCTTAATTGGTCAAACAAGTCATCGATCCTTGGCAAGGAATACTTATTGCTTATGGTTACCTTATTGAGTTTCATATAGTCTATACACAACCTGAGTCTTCCATCCTTCTTTTTCACAAATAAGGTTGGTGCTCCCCACGGAGACACACTAGGCCAAATGTATCATTTTTCCATCATTTAGTTTAGTTGTAGTTTGAGCTCAACTAGTTCTAGTGTACTGATTCTATAGGGTGTTCTAAACACTGGCACCACTCCTGGTGCAAGTTTTATTGAAAAGTCAATATCTCTTCTTAGAGGTAGACTTCATACCTCTTTTGGGAACAAATCTTTATACTCTCTCTATATAGGATGGTAGTCTAGGTTTGGTTTATCATCCTCAATAGATATCAACATTTGTATTTAATACAAAGGGCATCCTCTTCTACAATACTTCTTCACTTGAAGTGTTGATACTTGTCTCATTAAGATATGATTTTGAATCCCTTGTAGGGTTACATTTGTCCCTTCTTCATTTTCACATTCCAAAGTTTTATTGTAACAATCCAATTTAGTTTTATGGGCATCCAACTAGTCCATGATAATTAGCAGGTCATAAGATCCTAAAGGAGGTATGTTTAGGTTCTCTTGCGTGGGAAATCCACTCAGAACAAATTAGCATGCTGGTATGACCTTTGTTACTTTTTGTTTGGTTCCAATGGATAGTTTTACCAGCCATGATTTAATATGTTTAATTTGTTGCAATTTACATTTCTCAATAGTTTGAGGGGAAGCATAACTCAATTTAGAACCAGGGTCAATTAAAATGGAAGCTAGATGGATGGAAATCATACGCTCCATATCCACCACTGAAACTTGGTGGTTGACTTGTTTATTATCCAAAGATGCATAAATTCATGGCATGCTCCTAGCCATACCATTAACTATGGTATCCTCTCGTATGTTGCAAACCCTTCTACTGTTATGTTTCCTATATGTGTAGTCTCTCAACAAATGCTCTTATCCCCAACCCTAACATTTCAAGGGTTGTCTCTTTCTGCTATCCATCTTACCTGGGGCTGCTCCAAAGGGTTTATTTTCACTCTCAGAGGGAAAATTTTGTTGCTATACAATTTTAGTAGGAAGGCTAATCTTAGAACATTTCCCATAGCTCTTGAATCTTGAGGGTTTAAACCCCTTTTTCTTGAATCCCAAACTACTTCTTTTCTTCCAGTCCTCATGAGGCTATGTTTTGTTCTTGAACTACTCATAGAAATACCTTGACTTCCAAATAGTGTTTTCTAAGGTCTTTGGCTCATCAAATTTGGTTCTTTCTTGGAAAGATTGAGGTAGCTCAATAATAAATCATTGCATCTTGACATTTTCATCCTTGATGTAGGGCACATATCTTATCAACTCAAAGAAGTTATTGATATATTCCTCTATTGTCAGCTATCCCAACTTGAGTTCATATATCTCCTTTGTCTTCCCATCAAAGTATTTTTCTAACAGATACTTCCATTTGAATTATTTCCAAAATTGTTTCTATGGCAATTCCTTCTCATGGGTTCCTTTCACATTACTAAGGTATTCCCACCATATGGAGGCCTTTCCATTTAGTTTAAAAATGACTATTCGAACCTTCAAATTTTCAAAGTAGTCATGGACTCTGAAGTATTTCTTCAATCCAAGAAACCAAACGTTTTCTTCTTCCCCATTCTTAATTTCTCCATAGAAAGTGTGTGGTTTGGATTTCTTGAACTTTTTCGGGTCATGACTCTTGGAATGTTTCCTCTTCTTTCTTTTCCTCTGGGAATGCAAACTATTTTTTCTACTAGGGGATTCCTTGGAGTTGTCAGTTTCCTCAGGGGAGGATTCTTCCAACGATTGTCTCTTGCCTCCTTGTTGGGCATTCCTTGATGTGCTCCTCCTGGTGTGGCCACTTTCAGGGCCATTCTTTCAGATATAAGGTGGACTATGGTTTTTATTTCTATGATGTTTGCCCACATGACTAGTTGTTGGTCCATGTTGCAACTAACTTTGTATATATGATAATATTTGCAACATGATTGCATTAATTTTAGTTTTTTTTTCCTTCTCTTTTATCAGCCTTTCAGTGTCATCCTTACAACTCTGTAATTATACCATGAGGATTCTTATAGTTTCATCCAGATCTGGAGGGGTTTCCCCTAGCCTCCTCGCATCGAATTCTTCCTCTCTATTGTGGGAGCTTTCCCCCAATTCATGAAGTGTAACCATCCTTTATGTTGTATTTTTCTTATTGTATGCTGACTTCTTGAGTGTTGATAAAAAAAAAATTGTTTGTTAATGGTCTATTAGTCAATGAACAACACATAGTTTATATTTTCCAAACACGCACAACAATAGAAAATTTCATTCGTTTATTCAGAAAAGGTTTAACTAAGCCTTTTAGGAAAGGGGTAAGATAGGGTGTCACCCCTAAAAGTTCTTTAAATAAGATTTTTTTTAAATAACATTTTTAAGCGACTCATTCATGAGACCAAGCAAGCCAAGTGTTGTAATCATTCTCTGATACCAATTTGTAACACGCTCGATCCCTAAGTACCCTTTAAAGGGATGGGGCATCAAAAGTTTTCTTACTTAAATCATCTTGAATCATCTCTCCAAGATGAACCATCCTCTTCCACTTAGTTGTAGCTTTCTAAGGACTGTTACTAGACTCTAATCCGACCTCTGGTTTACTATTAATGGCTTCCCAAGGTCCTTTAAGAATTCATTGGTTGAGGACCATGTGGCACCCACATGGATATTTCATGTTCATAACATTATAGGTTCCTACCTCCTGCAGAGATGGTCCATCCATCATCCAAACCAATGGTGAGACTTAACCCTCATCTAACACACAACTAGAGGATAATTCAACATTTTATGATTTGGCACTGAACGTCCCTTTTCTTTTCTGCATGCATGTCTTGTGGAGTCCTGAGTTTCCGAATGATCCTGAAATATATCCACGTGGATCCAGCCTTCGGGCCTTTCGAATCATCCTCAACACAACATCTCAAACCTTTCGAGTCCATAAGTCCCATAGTCCTTAAGGGTCCACTCTCGCATGGGGTGATGTACTAAATGAAATGGAGAATAAAGGTGGGTCATGAATACTCCTCCCACAACATGGACCAAACATGTAATTTACAGAGATGACACATAGTAAGGTAGAGAGGACATGTGGCACCTTTTATGGTTGACATGTGTCATGTCTTAATGGGAAGGTGGGGTCAGTGAAACATATGGATCCTGGTGACATGTGGCACGTAAAATGTGGTTCCACATCACCCCAAGTTGATCACTTTCCAAGTCCTTTGATCTTATGGTCATGGTGTGTCCACATAGCAACTAGATCTACGGCCTCCGTTACTTCATAACTTCAGCATTCAAGGGATTCATGGTGTGACTCCCTCATTACTCCTGTAGTGGTCAACATCAAGTTGACCTTGGGATAAATCCATCGGCCAAGGAAGATCCCAAAGGATCCCTAGATCTATGGTTCTTGTTTCTTCATAGCTCTGGCCTTCAAGGATTTTGGCTTCATGGTCTCTCCATTCTCCCAAAGTAGGACTTTGTCTAAGTACCATACATGGGTCTCTCCTTTGGAGAATCAAATAGTTAAGAGGGGTTCTTAACGAGATCCTCATATCCATGGCTCTCATAACTTCGTGACTTTGGCATTCAGATATTTTGATGTTATATCATCCCCACTCACACAGAGTGGGACTTTGAAAAAATAACCTCAATGCAGATGCAATGTCGAAGGGGGGCTCCCAAATACTCTTAGATTGGTGTTGCACGTTACTTCATAATGGTTAAATGGATAAAGGTTTAATGGTGGGGAAAGTCTAGTTGTATCATAAAAGAAAACATCGAGGCTCTGGTTAACCTTATGGTTAACCGTAACTATCAGTTTCCTTCGGTCGATTTATAAATGATTGGGTCGAAACCATCTAAAGCTCTGAACTCCTATAGTTCTGAATTCAAAAGGCTTAACTTCTTTTGGTCCCCACGTAGGATTCCCATACCTTGGTCATATGGATCCTTTGGAAACTGTTGTGGGGTATGTGCTAATTCCTCTAGCTGTAAATGGGTTAAGGACATGGGCATGATCCCTCAGTCATACGATGAAGAGTATGAAGGAAGTGCCCTCCTTCCATAGGGTCTAAGCATGAAATTCCCGAGAATGTAGATACTAGAGTTCTATAGGATTTAAAAATCCCAGAAAGTCTTTCCCCGCCACTATTGCAAACTTAAATCTTACAACTCTCTAACATCTCAACTAATTCAAGCATATGACCATGCAAAATCATGGGTTTAGAGAGAGATAATACACATTTATAACTTAATCATTCAACACATAACTTAGTCATAGACATATAAATATATTCAATCACCATTTCCATTTAAGTACATAGAGTAGGAAGATACTTATCATAAAACTAGAGTTCATGACATGATTGTTGAAAGGGGTGACTGTTTCCACCCAACCATAGGCACAAGAACTCTCCATGGATTTACCACTGGACACCCCCAAGTTAAATTATGATTCTCTGAGAGAGACTCTTTCTTCTTTCTCAACGACAATGAGAGACAAAAGTTACTCTCCTCCTCCCATAAGGTATTGGAAACTAGTTTTATCTATACGAAGAAATGAGGTCTGCACGAGTACTTCCAAAGTCACTCGTCAACATCATTTATCATCTTGTAATGAAAACCATACCAACTGCTTCTTGCATGAAAAAAGAGCTTATTTCTGAGTTCTTTTTGGAATGAGATAGTTTTAGCCACTCTTTTTTCTCTTCTCGATATTTCTCTTTTGACTCTACTCTATTTGCAGATCTTATTTCTCTATGTTGCCTCTGCCCAGGAATTACCTCTGTATTTCCTTCCTCGCCAAGGTTGTGTGGGTGTGAATCTCCATCTCATGGTCAAGTCTGGATGTCTTACAAATGGGTACTATGCCCCATCTCCTTATTAACACTTGAGGAGGACACTTCTAGCTACCACTCTGACTGGTAAATCATTTATGTCTAAAAGAATTGTTTTGGGTTTGAGCCATTAATTCCATTAAGGTACTAGTTTGGTGGGGGGTCATCTCAACCATTTTTGGTTCTCCTCACCACCTCTCTCCTAGCATCCATGGTCTATCTTGGAAACCCTCTCCCCCCCCCTTTCATCCATTATGCAACACTTTTCCATTTTCTATTAATAACATAAAATAGATACATTGACCTTTTATACAAAGGTTCACCAAATCAAACATTCACACATATCTAGTTTGCCATAGTCTCTCAACCAATTATAGTTATATTTACAATTTGAGGAAAACAGGGGTATTACAATGGTGGTGGTTGATCATATTTCCAAATATGGTTATTTTGTGCTATTCAACATCCCTTCGTCTCATGCATAGTATATAAAGTCTTCATCGATAACATCTTCAAACCTAATGGCATGCCTCATTATATTTTCTCTCACATGGATCACACGTGCACCAACAATTTTTGGAAAAAAATTGTTCAAGCTATAGGGCACCCAATTGCATCTCAAAATTTTCTATCATCCTCAGACTGATGACCAAACTTAAATTGTCAACAAGTTTTTGGAAAAATATTTGTGTTGTTTTTCATATGACCGACAACATCAGTGGACTCAATGGTTACTACTATATGAATGGTGGTACAACACATCTTACCATACAACAACTCGCCTGACTCCTTTTGAAGAAATATATGGAAAACAATATTGTCGAATAATATATTTTTTATGTAATAAAGGTTGACAATAGTTTATAAGGCCTATTTAAAAAATGTGAACAAGTCAGTGTAAGAAGACCTAATAAAAAAAAATCTTCTAGAAAGAGCTTCCGCTAGAGGGTTCTTTAGAAGATAGAATTAGTATAAATAAGAGTAGGATGCATGTAAAGTATTTGTATTGAGAATTATTGTAATAGATCTATTCTCTTTGAGAGATCTCCCCCTCGAAAAGACAAGTGAACATTGCTTTCTCTGAATAAAGGTATCATTTCAAGTGTTTTTCTTCTCAATATTTTGTTGTTCCATAGATATATGTTGAATATTTATGTTTTTTCATATTATATTACATCTCGTACCATACACATATTCATTTCATAATGAACTTAGAATATTAAAACTTTAGAATGAAATATTATGATGTGAATAATTAGATACATTTTGATAGTTTTGAATGTTTGATTAGGTGATATTAAATAGCTTTGATTGTGTCTTACTTAAAAGTTTAGGAAAAAATGTGTTATGGAAAAATTTCACTCGTGCATTTTGAAATGTTATGGATACGACTGATATGCTACAACTTTTATTCATTAATTTACTTTAAAAATACTTTGAAGACTTCAATCTATATACTTGTGGCATTGTCAATAATTGCTAACACTTATCTTTGTGCAGTTCTATTTCAACATTTAACGGAATAGAATAGCCACAATGGATTCTATTTTTCTTTTAAATTATACACAAGTATTACATTATTACACGTTTCAATTATTTCATAATCACTTTAACTTTTATCTTTGAATTATATACATCAACTACATTAAACTATTCCACTTGTTAATATAGTTGTTATTATACCTTAGATATTATTAGTGTAGTTGGAGATATTATTAATAGTTTTTGTCTGTTATACCTAATATGAATCTACTATAGAAGAAGCAATGTTTATAGGGTGGGAATATTTTTCACTCTCTTTAAAACTTTGATCATTTTCTAGGTATTATTCATTTTGATTTTACATTCAATGGGTAGTAAGGAAGATTGTATTATAATTTTAAAATTAAATGCAAGACTCATTACCTCATTGTTTTTTCTAAACTTGCATGTGTTTCCATGAAATCTAAATCCATGGTTATATATTTAACATAAAAGTGTAAATTGCTCAACCCTAACATGGATTCCAACATATCACATTAGGTCTCTAACATTTTTAATTTCTTAGGTCACTTAGCAATAACTATTCTTGCTCATTACTTCATAAGCATTGTTGAATCTCTATGTCAGTAGATTCTCACTAACAGTTGGGAGATATATGCATGCCTTGATGCAAGAAAAAACTTGATGACCATCAATCATGCACTATAAATTCATCTATGCAAGGCCAAACTTGATGACTATCAATCATGTCCTATAAACACCTTGATGCAAGGAAAAACTTGATACATGTAAAAGTTCCTTGTAGAAACCAAGTAGTGAAAAAATATTCACATATTGAGTGGGATCAAGATCGTTCAATGTAGTAGTTCTTAGTCTATCAAGTATTTTCAACCACTCGCCCTCTCCCTAAACCTCCAAAATTGGCTCTAGATCAACTACAAGAAACTAGGAGAAAAATGAGAAGAGTATATACATGTACCTTTTTTTTGGTATCTTTCCTTCCCTGCATCGGGTATATTCTTCTTGCTTGGCTTTATTTTCACCTGCGTGTGTGGCTCCTTACCTTTTGTATATGTGGCTTCCTTACATGCGCATATACAGAAGTGTTTGACTTCCATAGGTGGTCATATTCTATATATTATGTGCATATAAGAATGTTGTTATATTTTCTATATGCAAATATAGGAAATCCAACCACTTCTTTATATGCACATATACATAAGTGGTTGGCTTTTGTATATGCGCATATACGGAAGTGGTTGGATTTTGTATATGCACATATATGAAAGAGGTTGGATTTCATATATGTGCATATACGAAAGTCAACACATATACAAAAGTTGGTCGACTTCACTATATGCACATATACAGAATCCGACCACTTACGTTTATGTGCATATACAGAAGTTGGTTTTCAGATATGCACATATACAGAAGTCAGCCATTTTCATAAATCCAGATATACAGAAGCCCTTCCATAAATGTACATATATGAAATCCATATACATGCATTTATGGAAGTGGTTGACTTCCTTATATGTGCATATTGATGCAGGAGCATCATCAACAAGTACACGTGGTAGGACAAATCAACACCTGAATACGAATTCAGAATCTTGAACGTTGGCCAATACTACAATCTTTTGAAGCTAATAGAGAACAGAAAAGGAAAGATCAAATGTGTGGAGACAAAATGAGCATGCTTGACCTGGGAGTTTAGCCCTAGTCTTGATGTAACAACAATTAGGGAGCAATTAGTTTGTTTTTTTTATATAAAAGGAGGTTTTGTACGCCCTAAAGAAAGGCTTGTGAGCAAGTAGGAATTTTATTAACTGTAGTTGTTGTTTTTATTTTGTGGTAATCATATTTTCATTTTGAATGAGGATAACCGAGGAAAATTTATCCAAATGTGTGAGACTATTGTTGTTCGCAATTCTTTGTTATTGTTGTTTTCAAGAATGAATGAATATTGCTAAAAGTGTATGTAGATTTAAAATGTTTCTATAATTCTCAATCTCTTTTCTTCATGAGTTAGTGCAAGGTGTGAATATTGTTTTGACTCGTAAAGATTAGAATAAATAGCATAAGATTTCCTTTGCAATTAGTGCAAAGTGGCCACTGCAAGGACAACAGAGTCATCCACAAGAATCCAGATCTTGCCTAAGAATCTCCTGCAAGGATTGCACATATCTAGAATTGGATTTAGCGTCGAAGAGACTCCATAAGAAATTGGAGGACTAAAACAGAGGAATTCCATGAAGGAGAGAAGAATTATTTTCAAGAAATCTTTAAATCTGAGTTAGAAGAAATTTCACGGAAAAGAAAGAAGTTCTGGGAGATCAAAATCTTTGAGGAGATGAAGCTCAGAAGGGATAACACTTTACAAGAAGTGTGGATTAGATCCAAGAAATGAACTCACAGGAAGTAAAAAGGTCGAATCCTTTGAATCTTTCAAAAATCTTCTATTTCTTAAGAAAGATTAAGCTTAGGGGGAGAGATCAGGATCATCCGATCAACGTCTAGACAACAAGGAGCAAGCATGGAGGAGGAAAGATATCAACCATTCGTTCTGAGAGAAAAATAATTGTGGCCGGTCGATCAAGGTAAAGTGCACTAACGATAAGCTTTTAAACTACATAGGAGGAGTAGGGTTGCGAAATTCCAAAATCATCGGAGTCGTCGATTGTCAAAGAGGACACGTGGTGAGAGATCAACATTTCGTTAACTCACATAGTGGAAAGGTCAAAGACTGGAGTCATGAGGATTCATGAAGTCCGAGTTAGCGACTTGATCGCAGCCATCGATCGAAGGAATATCATGGACCATAGATCGGGTTTTGTTGGGAGTTTGCAACTCGAGAAATCAGAGATAAGAGTTCTGGGAACTCATGAAATCTGAGTTCAAGATTTGATCTGACCCATTGGATCGAGGAGAGATCTGGACCATTGATTCATTTCGAGAGAAGGAGATATTTGGAGTTCATATATTCGGACAAGGGAGGTGAGCGGTCCTCGAAATTCACAAAAAGTGAAGTCCCGATATGTGAAAAGGAGATCATGACCATTGGATTACGGGCATTCAATACCATTGATCTAGCAAGAGGAACTCGCAAGTTTGGTCTTAGAAAGGATGAGAAAGAGGACTTCATGAAACGAAAAATCGTGAAGAGCTAAAAAGGTTTTTCCCCAGGTCATAGAAAAGGGTCATATCGATGGAGGATAAGGGAGGAGCCAACATGCAAAGACCTAATACACAAAATTGTGAAACACCTTTTGATTTGGGTGAGTGGTCATAGAGACAGGTCACATCAGTGAAGGAGAATAGAGGGGATGGCACACGCTAGGCTCCTATTAGGATTTCAGAGGTCGGGAAAGTCGGGGTGAATCACATGCAAAGACTTGATACGCAAAATTGTGACGTGCCTTTCATTTAGGAGACTAGTCACAGCCTTGGTCACGTAAGGAGAGGGGCTTAACGAGGAGAGATAGCACCTATTTACACTAAGGTTTTAAAAGGCATTAATGAGAATCTCACGGGTTCCATATAGCTTGTTCTTTAGGAGAAAGAGGGCATGTTATGTGGATTTGAGATTCTTCAGGGGATGAAGTGTCAATCAGACTAAGTTTCTTGATCGATCCTAGACTAGGAGGTCATGTAACCCTTAGGAGAGAAGGGGGATATGCATCACATATATAGATTTTCAGCACTGCCATATGTGCATAGACAAAAGTAGTCGACTTTCATATACCACATATACCTTGAAGGGCTTCCGTGTATGTGCATTTATGAAATTGATTGACTTTCATATATGCACAACTTTTGTATATGAGCATATAGGATAGTCGACCATTTCTATATATGCACATATATGAAAGCCCTCCATGGTATATGCACATATATGGAAGCTAAAAACTTCCAGATATCCACATATATGGAGGTCGACTTTCGTATAACCAGGAGAGCTAGCACCTATTTACAGTAAGGTTTTAGAAGGCATTAAGGAGAAGCCCACGGGTTCCTTAGAAACTGTGCCTTAGGAGAAAGAAGGCATGTTAAGTGAATTAGAGATTCTTGACGGGATGAATATTCAATCAGACTTAGTTTATTGAACGATCCTAGATTGGGAGGTCATGCAGCCCTAAGGAGAGAAGGGGGGTCTACATCAAGTGGTATCAGAGCATAGTTTTTGTTTGTATACTGCAGACAAAAGAAGGATGCTAAAAGGATATAGTTTGATACCATCAAGTGGTATCATAGATGAAAATTTTCTTGTAGATAGTAGGAAAAGGAGAAAAAGGAGAGAAAATAACTCGAAGTTGTACTCTGTGTGAGAGATAGTCAACAGAATGCCACCGGGGAGACAAGTGGAGCCATCTTTAGCCAATCGCATTGTAGAAAGGGATATGCGAGAACTTCGTGCAAGGCTGGAAGCGATGGAAGCAACCCAGAGAAGAGAACTTGATGCTAGAGACATCAACAAAACAGAGAGTGAAGATGTAGAAGCCGAAGAAGCTACAGGCGAACACCTTGTTGAATAATTCTTGTTAAGAGTAGTTGTTAGATTAGAATCTAGATCCAAGATAGAGGTCCCAATGTATGAAGGGAATTTGGATGTTGAAGAGTTGTTGGATTGGATAAGTTTCATGGACAAATATTTTGATTATGAAGATGTCAATGGGGATAAAAGGGTGAGACATGATGTCACCAGGCTTAAAGGACATGCAACACTATGGTGGGATGAACTATAGGCTGAGAGATGAAGTAAAGGAAAACAAAATATAAACAATTGGGATAGAATGGTAGCCAAGATGAAGGTTAAGTTCATGCCCAAATATTATCATATCAATCTGTTCAAGAAGCTACATAACTTGAGACAGAAGGGTATGATAGTCAAAGAATACACACACGATTTCTACAAGCTAAACATTAGAGTTGGAGAAAGAGAGAAGGATGAACAAAAAATTTCCAGGTATATAAATGGCCTGAGGTATGAAATCTGGGATGATATCAGCAAGATGTTGGTAAGGAAAGTGGAGGATTCTTATCAATTTTCATTAAAGGAAGAAGAGAAGTTAGCCAAAAAACAAATCCAGTGAGGTAGAGGTAAAATCCCAGCCCCGAACAAAGGCAGGGGTGTTTCCCATGACAAAGCGCACAATTGAAAAGATGAGGATGAAACTCCACACAGTCACTTGGAAAGAGGAGGAAGTTCCCGAGGAGGAAAGGGTGGTGGAAGAAGCTCTTCTAGAGCAAGAGGTAGAAAGAAATAAGGTGTTATTCCTGTGGAAATAAAGCGAACATGTCTTGGGAATGCCCTGAGAAAAAGAAAGAAGGAGAAGCTCACATTTCGGAAGCACAAAGAGGGAATGTTGAAGCAGAAGGAGAAGAGGATGGAAGATCCCTGATGATGGGAAAGGTTCACTTAAAACTAGAGGTGGAAGTTAAAAAGTCAGTATAGAGGAACAATCTATTCGGGACAGCTTATACGACTAAACACAGAGTATGAAAGGTGATAATTTATAGTGGGATAACTGATAACTTAGTATCCACAGAGATGGTGGAGAAATTGGAGCTGGAGACAACTGCACACCCAAATCCATATAAAGTCTCATGGTTGCAGAAAGGACACCAAGTAATGGTTACTAAACAATTCTTGATTGAATTTAAGATAGGAGGATATAGAGATGAAATTTTGTGTGATGGATTTCCCATGTATGTATGCCATATTTTGTTGGGAAGACCATGGAATTTTGACAGGAATGTCTTTCATGATGGGAGGAAGAATACATACACCTTGGAGAAGAATGGAAGGACACACATGTTGTTTCCAATAGAGGAGAGAAAGTGAAAGAGGAAACCAACACAAGCATACTTCTCAAGAGTGGGAAGGAGCTCCTGAAAGAAGTTAATAAAGAATAGGAGTTGCAGTTTGTTGTGGTGAGGAAACCCAGATTTATCCTTGCTAGTACTTCGATGGATTATTTACCTAAAGAAGTTCATAAATTGTTGGATAATTTTGTTGACATAGTGGTGGATGAGTTGCCTAACTAATTCCCACCCATCAGAATTACCAACCATCACATTGATTTGATACAAGGAGTGAGTTTGATAAACAAAGTGACATATAGAATAACACCTTGAGAGAATGAGGAGGTAAAGAGCCAGGTCCAGGAATTTTTAGACAAGGGTTTGGTCAAAGAGAGCTTGAGCCCATGCGCAGTAACAATTGTGTTGAGTCCAAAGAAATATGGAGGATGGAGAATGTGTACAGACTCGAGAGACATAAAAAATATCACTATCAGGTATAGATTCCCTTTGCCAAGAATAGATGATTTGATGGACTGTTTAAGTGGGGAAAATTTATTTTCTAAGATAGATTTGGAAAGTGGATATCACCAAATCAAAATGACAAAAGGTGATGAGTGGAAGACAACATTTAAGACAAATGAAGGTTTCTATGAGTGGCTTGTTATGCCATTTGGATTAACCAATGCCTCGAGTAATTTTATGAGGTTGATGAATGAAATACTAAAATATTTCATTCGCAAGTTCATGGTGGTGTATCTAGATCATATACTAATCTTTATCAAGACTAAAGAGGAGCATTTGAGGCACTTGACACTAGTGATGAGAAGACTACAACAAGAGAAAATATTTATAAACCTGAAGAATTCCTCTTTTATGAAGACAAAAATCATTTACTTGGGTTTTGTGATCTCTTCAAATGAACTGAAGATGGATCTGGAGAAGGTGAAAGAAATCAAAGAATGGCCATCACCAAGGAGCATGTTTGTGGTAAGAAGATTCCATGTATTAGGGAGTTTATATAGGAATTTCATCAGAGATTTCAGTGGAATTTGTGCACCAATGATGGATACAATGAAGAAGAGGAACAAGTCTTTTAAATGGATATAGGAGGCCAATAAGAGCTTCAATATACTGAAGGAGAAAACAACAGAGTGACCAATTCTGGTCTTGCCAATTTTTAAGAAGACATTTCAGGTAAGGTGTGATGGAATTGGTGTTGAAATTGAAGGAGTTTTGAGCCAAGACAATAGACACGTGTCCTATTTTAGTGAGAAGTTGAATGAGACAAAGAAAAAATACTCCACCTATGAAAAGGAGTTTTATTCCATAATCCAAGCCCTGAAGAAATGGAGACACAACCTTGTCCCACAAAAAATTGTCTTGTATAATGATAACCAATCTTTACAATTCATAACCAGGCAGAAAAAATTGAATCAGAGGCATGCAAAGTGGATTGAGTTTATGCATAATTTTACTTTTGTCATAAAACATTTTGTTGGGAATGCTAAAAAAGTTGTTGATGCATTGAGCAAGAGATGTTTAATTTTGCAGGAATTCCACGTAAAGACCTTAGGGTTTGAACACCTTAAGGAAATGTACTGTGATGATCCATATTTCAAGGAAGTATATGAAGCATGCTTGAATCTGGTGTTGAGAGATAGGAGTCAATGGAAAAATTATATGATTCAAGAGGGATTGTTGTTCAAGGGAAATCAATTGTTCATACCAAAATGCTCAATGAGGGATAAACTTTTGAAGGAAAAACATAGTCAAGGATTGGTTAGACATTTTGCACATGATAAGACATTTGCATAGTTGAGCAGTTCATACTATTGGCTAGGTATGTGAACAAATGTGATAAAATTCATGAACATATGTAGAATCTACCAACATGTGAAAGGTAAAAGACAAAACATTGGATTGTATCAACCATTTCCCATACCAAAGAGGCCATGGGATACAATAAGCATGGATTTTGTGTTTGGACTACCAAGAATGCAAAGAGGATGTGATTCCATATTTGTGGTGGTGTATAGATGTTCAAAGATGGCATGCTTTATCCCATCCTAGATGACTAGTGATGCAACACATGTTTCAAATATGTTCTTTAAGGAAGCTGTGAGACCTCACGGCCTACCTAGAAGCAATGTCTCAGACATAGACAAAAAATTTGTTGGTCATTTTTCGATAACACTGTGGAAGAAGTTGGGGACAAAACTGTCCTTCAACTCATCTTAACACCCTCAGACAGATGGGTAGACGGAGGTGGTAAACATAAGTTTGGGAAACTTGTTGAGGAGTCTAGTCACCGAGCACCATAATCAGTGGGATGAGATTCTACCACAAGCAGAATTTTCATATAATGACTCACCAATAGGAGCACTGTGAAAAGAACGTTCCAAATATCATATGGAATGAAACCCAGGGGAGTATCTAAGTTGAGAAAATTGGAACAGAGTGAGATCAGAAATAATGGAGAAGAAGATTTTGCTCCAGAATTGTAAAACCTCCATAGCCAGATCAGAGGGAAGTTGCAGAGTTCTAGCTAAGAGTACAAGCATAGAGCTGATAAACATCGTAGAGAAATTCAATTTGAAGTAGGAGATTAGGTTTTGGAAGTTCTCAACAAGGAGCGGTTCCCTAGGGGAACATATAAAAAGATAAATATGAAGAAGATAGGACCATGTAATATCTTGAGGAAGTTTGATGCAAAATCCTATGATATTGAGTTGCCAAATGATGTGGGCATATCATCCATAGTCAACATCTCAGACCTATATCCTTACTGGAAGTATGACACAGAGGGATCAACATATCAAGAAAAGATTCAGTGGGATAAACAAATGCCTATAGTAGAAAAACCACAAATGGAAAAGATCATTGATGAGAGGATTACTAAGAAGACCAGGAGGAAGAACTATTTTGAATATATAGTCAAGTGGAAGGGACAACCAATAGAATATGTTAGTTGGGAGAGTGAAGATGATATCCAAAAGCACAGAAAGTTCGTGCAGGAGCTCCTGGATAGGAGTCCATGAATATTTTCCCATGGGAGTATGATGTAGGAGAATCGTCGGCATGTACACATGGTAGGACAACTCAACGCCTAAGAACAAATTTAGAATCTCGAACACTGGTAGGTATTGCAATATTTTTAAGCTGATAGAAAACAAAAGAGGAAATATCATGCGTGTGGAGACAAAATGAGCACACATGACCTAGGATTTTAACCCTAGTCTCGATGTAACAACAATTAGATAGCAATTAGTTTGTTTCTTTTGTATAAAGAGAGGTTTTCTATGCCCTAAAGAAACGATTACGAGCAAGTAGGAATTTTCTGAACTGTAGTTGTTGTTTTGATTTTGTTGTAATCATCTTTTGATTTTGAATGAAGATAACCGAGGAAAATTGATCTGAATGTGTGAGACTGTTGTTGTTCGCAATTCTCTGTTATTGTTGTTTTCAAGAATGAATGAATATTGCTACGAGTGTATGTAGCTTTAGAATGTGCATAGCCAGTGCAAGTTTTGCATACAGTCCACAAGGAGTGCGTTGACGTTGGTGGGGTATATTTTGACTTGTAAAGATCAGAAGAAATAGCGTAAGATTTCCTTTTCAAGTAATACAAAGTGACTACAGCAAGGAGTGCATAGTCGTCTGCAAGAATCCAAATCTTGCGTAAGAATTTGCTGCGAGGAGTGCATAGATCCATAATTTGACTCGGTGTTGAGGCAACTCCATAAGAAGTCAGAGGACTGGAAGAGAAGAATGCCATGAAGGAGAGAATAATTCTTTTCATGAAAAATTTAAATCTGAGTTAGATGAAATTTCCCAAAAAAGAAAGAAGTGCTTAGGAGATCGAAATCTTTGAGGAGATGAAGCTCATAAGGGATAACACTTTACAATAAGTGTGGATGATATCCAAGAAAATAAATCACAGGAAGGAAAAAGGTCAAATCCTTTGACTCTTTCAAAAATCTTCTGAGTCTGAAGAAAGATTAATTTCAATGGGAGAGATCTAGACTGTCCGATCAGTGTCCAGACAACGAGGAGCAAGTGCAGAGGAGGAAAGATATGATCCATTTGGTCTGAGCACAAAATAATCATAGCCACACAATGAAGGTAAATTTAACTAACAATAATCTTTGAAAGTACACAGGAGGAGCAGGGTTGTGAAATTCTTAAATTGTCAGAACCGTCCATTGTCAAGAAGGACACGTGGTGAGACATCATCATTTTGTTGCCTCGTAGAGTGGAAAGGTCAAAGGGAAGAGTTGTGAGGATTTGGGAAGTCTAATTTCATGAATTGATCACAGTCATCGATTGACAGAAGATCATGAACCATAGATCTTGTCTTGTCAGGAGTTCTCAACTCGAGAAATCGGACGTAAGAGTTCTAGGAACTCGCGAAATCCTAGTTCATGATTTGATCTGAGTTGTCAAGTCAAGGAGAGATCTGGACCATTGATTCATTTTGAGGGAAGGAGATATTGAGAGTTTAGATATCGGGAGAAGGCAGGTGAGCAGTCTTCCAACTTTGTGAAATGGAAAGTCCCGATATGTGAAAAGGAAATCAGGATCGTTGGATCATGGGGATTGGTGACCATTGATCTGGCAAGCGAAACTTGCAAGTTCAGGTTTTGGAAGGATAAGCAATTGGACCTCGAGAAACATGAAATCATGAAGTGATCAGAAGGTTTGACCCGAGGTCATAGCAAGGGGTCACATGGATGGAGGGTAAGGGAGGATATAGCATGTGCTAGGCCCTTGTCGGGATTTCAAAGATCAAGAAAGTTGGGGTGACTCATATGAAAAGTATCGATACTCAAAATACTGAAACTACTTTTGAGTTGGGCGAGTGGTCATAGCGATGGGTCACATCAGTGAAGGAGAATAGAGGGGCTAGTACGTGCTAGGATCCTTTTAGGATTTTGGAGGTTAGGAAAGTTCGAGTGACTCACATGCAAAGACCCGATACGTGAAATCGCGACGCACCTTTCGTTTAGGTGACTGGTCACAACCTTGGTCACGTAAAGAGAGGGGCTTAACCAGGAGAGCTAGTGCCTATTTACACTAAGGTTTTGAAAGGCATTAAGGAGAATCCCACGAGTTCCATATAACATATGCCTTTGGAGAAAGAGGGTTTGTTAAGTGGATTTGAGATTATTGAGGGGTCGAAGATTCAATAAGACTCAGTTTCTTAATCGATCCTAGACTGGGAGGTCACCCAACCCTCAGGAGACAAGAGGGGTCTGCATCACATATATAGAATTTCACCACTTCCATATGCACATAGACGAAATTTGTCGACTTTTGTATGCCACATATACATTGAAGGGCTTCCGTATATGTGCATTTACGAAAGTGGTTGACTTTCATATATGCGCATTAACAGAATTCAACCAACTTTCATATATGATCATTTATGAAATCCAACCACTTCTGTATATGGGCATATATGGAAGCCCTTTAGGGTATATGCACATATACAGAATCCGACCACTTCCATATATGCACATATACAAAATTCAACTTTCTTATATGCATATATATGTAAAGTCAACCACTTTTGTAAATGCGCATATACAAAATCCATTCAGGGTATATGTGCATATACGAAAGATGACCTCTTCCGTATATGTGCATATATGGAAGTTGTTGAATTTTGTATATGCGCATATATGGAAGTCGTCAACTTCCATATATGCGTATATACGGAAGTGGTCGGCTTCCATATAACACATGTATGGAAGTGGCCAAATTTCTTATATGCACAAATACAGAAGTTGGCCACTTCCATATATGTGCTATATATGAAATTTGACATATATACCTAAGTTAATTGAAAGCCACTAACATATATATATATATATATATATATATATACTTACTATATATAGATATCGATATATATATACATGTATTTATATTGGTATATATACTAGTATACATACCAACATATATACCCAATATATATACCTGTATATATATTAAGTATATATACACTAGTATATATAATAAGTATATATATACTGGTATATATACGAGTAAATATACTAAGTATATATACGAACATATATATACCAGTGAAGAGAAGATACATGAGCAGCAACAACAAACAAAGTCAATAGAAGAATCCCCTAAGAAAGCAACAAAAACACAATAGGGGTCAACATAGCAACAAATAGAGTCAACTAAACAAACTAGTCAACAAGTTATTGAGCCAAATATACCTAGTATACCTATTATATATATAGGTCAAGGTATTGGTATATTTAATTCATGTTTTCCTTACGTGGATAGATTGATTGGACAGATGCAGCATGCTATGTTCTGTATATATACACCTTGCGATGTAATCCAAATATATGTTCATAAAATGTTGAAAATTATTCCTTGTGATGTAAATCTATATGTTTAGAATACTTTTAGGCAGGGACATCACCACTGCAGTGGCACTTTTACTTGTCAACGCATTTACATAATTGGCTTCAATATATGGGAATTTACGGAAGTTGGTCAACCTCCATAAGGAATTTGACAACTTTTGTATATGCTCATATACAGAAGCTGACCACTTCTGCAAGTGTGCATATAACAAAGTAGACTTATGTAAATGCACATATATGGAAGAAAACTTCCATAAATGCACATTTGCAGATGTCGACTTTTTTAAATGCACATTTATGGAAGTCAATTTTTGTATATGCACATTTGTGGAAGTGGTCAGCTTCCATATATGCACATATATGAAAGTGGTCACCTTCCTTATGGAGGTTCACCAACTTTTGTAAATGTACATATACGGAAGTCAGATTCCGTAAATGTGTATTTATGGAAGCCGACTTCCCTAAATGTGCATTTATGGAATTGGATTTTGTATATGCATATTTGTAGAATTTATTTAGCCTCCATAAAGAAGTTGACCACTTATGTATATGCACATGTATAGAAGTTGGTCACTTCTTTATATGGACATATACAGAAGCCAACTTTCGCAAATGCCCATATAAGGAAGTCATTTTCCATAAATGTGTATTCATGGAATTGGCTTCCGTATATGTGCATTTACGGAAGCCACTTCCATATATGATAATAAAAATAATAGAAGAGAATATATCTCAATGCTACACATGTGCATAATATATTTTTCTTGGGTGTGCGAGGAAAATATGTATCTAATTAATGAAGAATTCCTTACACACCCAAGAAAAAAGTATTTTGAAGACGTGCGTTATTCAATTAGACAACAATATTGTTAATTTTTTCTTATATATAAATCATAATTGCATGTATCAAGAGGTTACTACTGCATTTAAAAATATATATATATTAATATTCATTATGTAGAAGTCATGCAGCCTCGTAAAATTTAAAATAGATAATTATAAATTGAGCGATATAGGTTGATAAAAACATAATAAAATCGTTATTAAGGATATGATGCAAATGTATACCATGTAAAATCTCTCTAAGTTATAAGAATGCTTACATTTAGTGGAGATTGCATATAATACCAATAGATAATTGGAAATAAATCCATTAATTGAGGATTTTTTATGGAGAAAAATTGTGATGTCATCACAATGTAACAACAAAATGTATGCTAATATCCAATGTAACATAATTCTGTAAAACTTCATCCAAATGATTTCATCACATCATTGTATCCAATCCCCTGATACTCCTAAAAACTACAAATAAACAAATGTATTATTAGTAATATTTAGACTAGGTAACATAGTTTACAAATTCAAACCAACAATATTGTGCTTGTTTCATAATGAAAATATTTGGGAAATTAGTAGTCATAACTCTTTTATTATTTAGTATATGTGCTTCATGTAAATGATCATATGACTAATTATCGAAAACTTTAATGTTAATTTTACCTTTCATCAAGCCTCATATGTTCAAAAATGGAATTAGTGGAATTGTTGGCATGTATGTGCTAATATCTTGGATCACTATATCATTTGGTTCAACTTACAACATAAACCGTTAAAATAAAATAAGGTTAGTGTTCATTGTAAGACATGATGTAGTAAATATTTAATTAGACAAAATTTAACTAAACTATATCAATATGTTTATAGCTCTCTTTTGTCGAAATAATTTTAAAAAAATGTGCTTGTGTTACCCTGAACAATATCATCAAAAAATAATTGAAGCTGACAATGTTGGACATGATGAGGTTCATTTTGAGATGTGCATTCCTCAATTGTAACTCCAATCATACAAAAATCCTAAAATTATTTTGAGGCTAATAATATAATTCATATAATGTAAAACAAATTAAAATCTCTAATTACAATACCTATATTGTCTAGAACATAATGTTGCACATGATCAGAGATTCATTTCACATTCCTATGATATTTTGAAGAAATTAGTTCCATTCACTCATCGATGTTATTCCTTGACTTTATGCAAACCCTTCCAACCCTTTGAAATTGTGGTTTATTCTTACTTCAATGCCTCTGACGATGATGTTGTATATGTTTAATTTGTGGGATAAAAAAATTGTGTTGTCTCTTAGTCATGATTTTAGATGGAGACATGACACTCACAATTTTTTTGTTTATCTTTTATTCTAAAGTGAAAAACAATTTGTCAATTTCTTCATAATGGTACACATGTGTAGGAAAATTGTTCAACATATTCCTCGCTCTTTTAATGATCAATGTATGTAAAAATTGCAATCTATCAACCTTAGAGATCGACTTGTTCGATGTAGAAGTGTCAAGATCAACATGATCTCATAAAATATTTACATGCTTAATGTTTTCTTGGTATTTTGGTAGGGGGCTCATTGTCTCTATTTGATTTAAATCATCTAAAAATACAGGTCTATCAATAATCTGACTAGGATCATTTGCTAGTAATCAGGCTAGAAACATTTGCTAGTAATCAGACATTATCGAGAGATACTGCATCCCCAAAATTCACATCAATATATAATGACATGATTAACAAGAGTCTCAAAGAGGATTTTTTTCTTATCCCGTATCCAAATTTTGACTGATTTACAATTGTTTTGAAGCCCATACTAAGATTTCCATCCTCCATTTATCTTTTCCACAATGTTATGATTCCAGTTGAGCTTGTGGTGAATATTTATTCCAAGATATTTGTATGAAGTCACTTCCTCCAAGTTGTTGTTGTCATATATGAAGGTACCAATTTAATAATCAAGACTTTTATTTTCTCGGTATTAATAGTCATACCCATATTGGAGAAAAAATCCTTGACTTCCATATATGTGCATTTACAAAATTTATTATATGCATAGGTTTTTGGGTATAATAAGTTATTATCACGAGTTTTTTTAATAATTATGGAAATATTGCAACACCTATCACTACTCCCCTAAAACATAATTCCTTCACTTGGACTCCAATAGAAAATCACTCCTTCCATGCCTTGAAATATGTTATGTGCAATATTCTTGTCCTAGAACTATGAGACTTCAAGAAAAGGAATTGGGGAAGTCCTCCTACAAGATGATCGACCATTGGCCTTCCTTAGCAAACAACTTTCAGACATACATTTGGACCAATCAATCTATGAAAAACATATGTTGTCTATTCTACATGTCATAGATATCTGGTGTCCTTATCTATGTAGGGAATGATTCCAAATTAAAAATTATCATGAGAGATTGAAATATTTTCTAGAACAATGAATTTCCTCCTTGGAGCAACAAAAATGGGTAACCAAGCTATTTTGCTATGATTATTAGATCATTTACATGAAGGGAAAATAAAATTTGGTCATTGAATCTCTTTCCAAAAAATATGAAGAAGAAGGGTACCTATTTTCCCTCTCATTCATTGTACCATATTGGCCCCAAGTCACTCGCTAGGAATGGTTACATGACCCCAAAATCTCTCACATGATCCAACAATTGCAAGAAAATTCTCCAATTTCTCCAGTGTACTCTTGGAACAATATTGAGCTTCGTTATAAAGGTCATATATATTTAATAAAACAATCACAATTGAAATCCATTATGTTGTGTGAGATTCGTGCTTCACTCATAGCTAGGCTTTCAGGGTTTCCCAAAACCTATGAAAGGTTACAATGTTTTTTCTTTCTTCTGGGATGGTATGAAGCAGGACGTCCACACCTTTGTGGATGAATTTGATGTTTGTGAATGCAACAAGGGATAAATAGTCAAAGGACTAGGAACACTCCAACCCCTTCCAATTGCCCCTTCCATTTGGCGGGATATTTATATGGATTTCATTGTGGGCCTACCTAAATCTATAAATAAGTCAGTCATCATGGTGGTGGTTGATCATCTTTCCAAATATGCTTATTTTTTTTCTCTTCAACATCCCTTCACCTCATGCATATTAGATCAATTTTCCATGGATAACATCTTCAAACTTCACGACATGCCACAATCTATTGTATCTAACATGGATCTCACATGCACCAACAATTTTTTGAAAGAATTGTTCAAGATACACGACACCCAATTGCATCTCAAATCCATCTATCATCCCAAGACTGATGACCAAATTGAAATTTTCAACAAGTGTTTGGAAACATATTTGTGGTATTTTGCATATGACCAACAATATCAGTGGGCTCAGTGGTAAACACTAGATGAATGGTGGTACAACACATATTACCATACAACAACTCACGTGACTCCTTTTGAAGTAGTATATGCAAAAAAACTATCACCGATTCTCTCATACATGCCGGGTTTGTTGAAGGTTCAATAGCTTGAAAATAACCATACAGTATATGAGGCAGTTCTCGATGCCCTCAAAGAAAAAATTTTGATGGCTCAAAATCGCATGAAGCATCAAGTCAATCAAGGTTGTTTTGAATATCAATTTGTTGAAGGGTACCATGTGTTTATTTGTCTGAAACGTTATAATAAGAATTCACTCAAAACTTAACATTGTCAGAAGATTGCTAGTAAATTTATGTTATACAATTCTTAAGTGCATAGGGATAGTCTCCTACCAGTTATCTTTCTCAAGTGATTCTAAGATACATCTTGTTTTTCATGTCTCATTCTTAAATAAGGTGATTGGAACTAGGTGACAAGATCAAACTAGTCTCCCTAAGTTGGATGAACAAGATTCCATTTGGTTGCAGGCCCAAGCAGTCTTTGACTAGTGAGAGCAATGTCTTCATCAACGCATCATAAAGGAAGTGTCAATGCAGTGGAAGGATACAAGTCCAGAAAATTCCACCGAGTAACCCACCACCATTCTTCAATAGTTTCTTCATCTTACGACTTGAGGACAAGGCCATTTTTGAAGGTTTAGGGCATGTTAGGTACCTAACCTACCTAGCCCCTCACATAGGTAAACTCTTATATTTTCAATGTAATAAAGGCCGACATTAGTTTATAAGGCCTATTTAATAAATGGGAATTCAATGTAAGAATACCCAATAGAAGCTTCTACTTCCAGAAAGATCTCCCTCTATAAGGTTCATTAGAAGAGAGAATTAGTATAAATAAGAGTAGGAGGCATGAAATGTATTTATCTTGAGAATTATTGTAATAGAGATCTACTTTGCTATAAGTTTCCCCCTCGAAGAGGCAAGTGAAATTGCTTTCACTAAATAAAGATATCATTTCTAGTGTTTTTCTTCTCAATATTTTGTTGTTCTGTAGATATATGTTGAATATTCATGTTTGTGTATATTATATTACATCTGGTACCTTACATATCTTCATTCCATAATGAAATTAGAATATCAAAACTTTAGAATGAACTATTATGATGGGAATAATTACATAAATTATGATAGTTTTGAATGTTTGATTAGGTGATATTAAATAGCTTCAATTGTTTCTAACTTAAAAGTTTAGGAAAAAGTGTGTTCTATTTCACTTATGCATTTTGAAATGTTATGTATAGGAGTGATATGCTACAACTTTTATTCATTAATTTACTTTAAAAAATATTTGAAGACTTAAATCAATATACTTGTGGCATTGTCAATAGTTGCTAACACATATATTTGTGCACTTCTATTTCAAATTTTAAAGGAATAGGATAACCATGGTCGATTCTATTTTTCTTTTAAACTATACCCACATATTACATTATTACAAGTTTCAAGTATTTCATAATCACTTTAACTTTTATCTTTGAATTATATCCACCAACTACATTAAAACATCTAGAAAAAAAATAGGTACAAAGAGTTTTGCTACTAATTCGACTTGTTAATATAGTTGTAATTATACTTTAAATATTATTAGTCTAGTTGTCGATATTATTAATAGTTGTTGTCTGTTATATCTAATCTAAATCTACTAGAGAGTAATCAATGCTTATAGGGAGGGAATATTTTTCACTCTCTTTAAATATTTGATCATCTTCTAGGAATTATTCATTTTAATTTTACATTGTTTCGGTGAAATATAAATCAATGGTTATATAGTTAACATAAAATTGTAAATTGTTCAATCCTAACATGGATAGCCTCCTTATTGTTTCTTCTAGTATGAGAAATTCACACAATCGGATTAAAAGAGGTCAAGCGAAATATTCGAAGATTTGATTCAACTATTAGAACATAAAGGAAGAAAAACAAATTAATAATATCAATAATGTTACATCTTAAATTCATATGATGTTTAAATATAAGCCTGGAAATTCCAATGGAGTTTTTAACAAGAGGAATTTGAAATACTACAAAGGTTTTACCAAATTTAATTTGATTGATCAAAACTATTTCATTTTGATTTTACATTGTTTCGGTGAAATATAAATCAATGGTTATATAGTTAACATAAAATTGTAAATTGTTCAATCCTAACATGGATAGCCTCCTTATTGTTTCTTCTAGTGTGAGAAATTCACACAATCAGATTAGAAGAGGTCAAGCAAAATATTCGAAGATTTGATTTAACTATTAGAACATAAAGGAAGAAAAACAAATTAATAATATCAATAATGTTACATCTTAAATCCATATGAAGTTTAAATATAAGCCCAAAAATTCCAATGGAATTTTTAACAAGAGGAATTTGAAATACTACAAAGGTTTTACCAAATTTAATTTGATTCATCAAAACTATTTCTGACATGATAAGGCTAAAAAAAATGAATACTTCCAAAACAAAGGCTAGAGCTCATGACCTGCATAGTCAAATCTGTAGTGTAACTAGCCTAAAAAACTGTGAGAAGAAAGAATTTGTAAATTTTTTCATACAAGGAAGTCAAAGATGAACATGTTTCCCTTTTAACATGCCCCACCCTTAAAAATATAAGGTATAAATTTACTCAATTTCGTAATTTAATTACTCTTTAATGTCTTTAGGCTTACAAAAACCTTAATGATCTTGGTACTTTCATTCCAATATGATCAAATACAAAAACAAATTTATAAAGACTATTTTTCTATGCCTTTGGGCTTAGCAAAACCATAATGAAATATTCACTTTCATTCAGCAAGTTGAAATATTCACTTTAGTTCTCTTAGAATATGATAAGGCTGATCATCTTCATTTTGTGATGTATTCTCTTAAAGACTAGCTATGTATATGTGCATAAACAAAGGTAAGAATACTATAAATAAAAATTGTTGATAAAAAACACTAAACATCTTTTATTTTAAAAAACCCCAATTTCTAACATATTTAGAACACTATTATTCATAAATTTAATATAAATTCAAAATCATAAAATAAATCAAGCAAGCTAATCCGTTTAAGGAAATAAAAAGATAAAGTTTTAATTAATATGATGAGAGAATCCATATATATATATATATATATTAATAAATAATTAATTATACAATAATAATAATAATAATAATCTATTTTTAAGGTCAGCGCCAAGTCATACACCAAATTGTTGTATGATATAGGTATACATACCCTACAACACTCTGGATTTGAACTTGTGACCTCTTAGGAGGAAACACAAGTTCTTAACCATTAGGCCCACTCAGGCTGCATTTTTTGTGTTTTTTTTCTTAATACAATAATAATTATGATAATTAGAGAATGGTGTAAGAATAAGATTCAAATTATAGATTCAGGAGTGAATGTGATATTTGTTTTGTATTAAAGGTTAGTTATTTTATTAATTTTATTCTTAAGTTTTTTGTTTATTTTATTAATTATTGTATTCAATTTTTAGTAATATTTGATATACTTCTTACTAAATGTTGATTTTAATGGAGATTTGCTTATTAAAAATAAATAAAAAGTGTTATAATACATATAAAATAAACCAAAAGCAAAAGATACAAAAAATTAACATAAATTAAAATCTCATAAATGCATCCACTAACATAACACTATCATTTTCCTTTCAGGGTGATTCTTTTATTTCCATCTCTTCAAACTATTTTTTCATAATATATTTCATGTTTTCTTCCTCCCTTTTAACTCATTTACTATCATGTCTTTAATTCTATTAGATATAATCATGTTTTAACTAGAATTATCTCTTAAGGAGTGATGTTTTTTCCTCTTAAACAACTTCTTATTAATGGTTTATGTACTTATTTGATCTGGTTACATAAATTTATGGATATAATTGGTCTCCATGACTCACATCCATAAAATATTATTGGGGTTACGATAAAGAGTATTGGGGTTATGATATTTGAAAGAAGAAACATATCATTTGGCAATAATCAATAATACTCTATAATTTGATGTCCCACGAGAAGTTTTTTTCATTTTAAGACGTATTTGACAAGTAGATACCAAATATACAAGTTGAAAGTAGGTGAAATTTGAACCCCTCATAATTTCATTTGTTTTTAATATCATTTAATTATTTCCTTATTTTTTCCCATAATCCATCCTACGAGTTTGATACAAATTTGTTTGATCATAATGGTTATATGTAGTTCCTCTTTTGTGGCATGTGTTGTCTGGGTGGATGTGAAATGATGTTTATTGTAGATGCCTTTAAAACTAAAAAAACATTGATGCATGTTGCCAAGGGGCTAAATTTTCTTTTAGACAACTCAATTTTGTGCTTGGGAAAACTCAATTTTTTTTAATATATTTTAATTATTTCCTTATTTTTTCCCATAATCCATCCTACTAATTTGACACAAATTGATTTGATCATAATGATTATGTAGTTCCTCTTTTGTGGAACTTTTTGTATGAGATGTGTGAACTCACAATAGAACACACTTATTGTGTATCATGGTGGAATTGTATTTTACTTATTGTCTTATTTTACTTTTATTTTTTTCCCAGAAATATGGCCAAACAGGGCACTGGGGGATGAAAGAATTTTTACCCCATAAACCAAGTAAAAATTGTTCAAACACCCACAATAAAAATGGAAGTTAAGGTATTCCAGGTAAGGATTTTTAAAAGCCCCGCAATAAGTTTTATCTCTGCTTCTAAAGTGAAAAACAATTTGTCAATTTCTTTAGAATGGTCCACATTTGTAGGCAAATTGTTCAATATATTCCTCTCTCTTTTTTCAATCAATGTATGTAAAAATTGTAATCTATCAACCTTAGAGATTGGCTTGTTCAATGTTGAAGTGTCAGGACCAACATGATCTGATAAAAAATCTACATGGTTAATGCTTTCTTGGTATTCTTGTATGGGGCTCATTGTCGCTGTTTGATTTAAATCAACTAAAAATACAGGTATGTCAATAATTGGACTAGAAACATTTCCTAATAGTCAGACATTCTCAAGAGATACTGCATTCACAAACTTCACATCCATATAGAATGACATGAGTAATAAGAGTCTAAAAGAGAAAAATTTTCTTATCCCATATCAAATGTATCACTGATTTACAATTGTTTTCAAGCCCATAATAATTTTTTCATCCTCCCTTTATCTTTTTCTCGATGCTATAATTCTAGTTGAGATTGTGGTGAATATTTATTCCAAGATATTTGTATGAAGTCACTTCGTCCAAGTTGTTGTTGTCATATACGAAAGTATCTTATGTGATTTTATTGGATTTAATAATCATGAATTTAATTTTGTCAGTATTAATAGTCATAACCATATTGGAGAAAAAATACTTGACTTCCATATGTGCACATTTACGAAAGTTGTTTACTTCCATATATGTGCATATACAAAATTTAGATTATGTATATGCACATATACATAAGTTATTATCTTCTGTGAATGCACATATACGAAAGTCCATTGGCTTTCCTATATGTGCATATAAGAAACTCCATTGGCTTTTGTATATGCACATATATGGAAGTGGTCAACTTTCATATATGCCCATATATGAAAGTTGGTCAACTTTTGTATATGCAGATATATGAAAGTTGGTCAACTTCCGTATGTGCGCATATATGGAAGCCAACCACTTTTGTTTATGCACATATACAGAAGTCAACAACTTTCATAAATGTGTATATGAAAAATCCCTTTCGTAAATGCACATATATGGAACCCATATATGAAAATCATATATGTGAATTTACGGAAGTGGCCACTTCCATATATGCATATATACAAAAGTGACCAACTTTCATATATGCGCATATACGAAAGTGGTCAGATTCTATATATTTTCATATATAGAAGTGATCGACCTCAGTATAGGCACATATACGGAAGTGATCGGCTTTCATATATGTGAATATACGGAAGACGATCACTTCCATATATGCACATATATGGAATTTTAACACTTCCATATATGCACATATATAGAAGCCAACCACTTCCATAGATGCGCATATAGAGATTTCGTATATCCACATATACATATTCTGTATATGTGCATTTAGGGAAGGTATTTTGTATATGCACATTTACTAAAATGGTTGACTTCAATATATGCACATATATGAAAGTTGACCAATTCTGTACATGCACACATAAAGAAGTCAACCACTTCCGTATATGCGCATATACCCATAGGAACTATGACTTGAGTTCATATGTGCATATACATAAGTGGTCGAATTTCATATATGTGCATATATGGAAGTGGTCAACTTCCATATATGCGCATATAAGGAAGCCAACCTCTTTCGTAAATGGGCATATATGGATTCTATATATAAGTATTTACAGAAAGGATTTTGTATATGCGCAATTACAAAAATGGTTAACTTCCGTACATGCACATATATAGAAGTGGTCGGCTTTTGCATATGCGCATATATGGATATCAACCAACTATAATATATGTGCATATACGAAAGTTGACCACTTCGGTATATGTGCATATACAAAACATGGTAGAATTCTATATACGTACATATACGGAAGTCGGTCACTTATGTATATGTGCATATACAAAAATTGGCTTCCTATATGCACATATGTGGAATTCAACCACTTCTGTAAATAAGAATATATGAAATCCATTCAAGGTATATGTGCATAAACAGAAGTCGACCACTTCCGTATATGCACATATACAAAATCTAGCTTCTGTATATGTGTATATATAAAAGTCAACAACTTTAGTAAATGCACATATATGGAATCCCTTCAGCGTATATGCGCATATATGGAAGCCAACCACTTCCATATATGCACATATATGGAAGTGGTCGACTTTCGTATATGTACATATACAGAAGTATTCAACTTCCGTATATGCGCATATAACCTGAAGGGATTTCGTATATGCAAGTTTATGAAAGTGGTTGAATTCTATATATGTGAATATACCGGATTTATCTTATATATATGTGCATATACAAAATGGGTCGACTTCTGTATATTTTCATATACCCTAAATGACTTATGTATATGTGCATATACCCTTAAGGGTTTCTATATATGCAGATATATGAAAATCAGCCAGTTCCATATATGTGCATATACGAAATTCGTCAGCTTTTGTATATGCACATGTACCTTGCAGGGATTCATTATATGCACATTTATGAAAGTGGTTGACTTCGGTATATGCGCATTTACAGAAGTTTTCCAACTTTCGTATATAGCGGATACATACAGAAGTCAGCTAACTTTCGTATATAGTTGTATATAGCGCATATATGGAAGTGCCAAACTTTTGTATATGCACATATACAAAAGTTTTCCACTTCCATATATGCATTACACAAAATCTGACCGCTTCCATATATGTGCATATATGAAAGTGGCCAACTTTTTTATCGCATATACGGAAGCCAACCACTTTTGTATATGCACCTATATGAAAGTAGGTCACTTTTGTATATGAAAATATATGGAAGTCGACCACTTCTATATATACACATATACAGAAGTGATCGGATTACAACTTCCATATATGTGCATATATGAAAGTCTACCACTTCCATATATGCACATATACAGAAGTGGCCAACTTTCATATATGCACATATACCCTGAAGGGATTCTGTATATGCACATTTAAAAAATTGGTTGACTTCCATATATACTATACAGAAGCCGACTTCTATATATGTCCTTATATGGAAGTGGTCGGCTTCCGTATATGTGCTTATACCCTGAAGGGATTTCATATATGTGCATATATTGAAGTGGTAAACTTTCATATATGTACATATACAAAAGTTGGGAGACTCCAATAAATGTGCATATACGAGAGTCAAGAAATTTCGGAAATCCACATATACAGAATCCCTTCAAGGTATATGTGGTATACGGAAGTTGGAGACTTTTGTATATATGCATATAGAAGTGGAAAATTTATGTATATGCATTTATAAGGAAGCCTAACAATTTCGTAAATGCGTGTATATGGATTTCATATATGATCACATACAGAAGGGCTTCTGTATATGCGCATTTATGAAAATGGTTGGCATTCGTATATGCACATATCCAGAACACAACCTTTGTATATGTGCATATATTGATGCAGGAGCATTTCTCCAACCCAGCAACGTGCTAGCTAGCCAACACATCAAAGCACGCATTCAATAAGGGAGAGAGGTGTCAACCCTCTCAATTTCAAAATTGAAAATGTAATAACTATTGTAAGGTCGAAGAGTGATGCATATGCCTTTGTGCATGTAGTATATAGGGTCAACTTTAATGGTTGACAAGATGAGATCTAGAACCCATCTAGAATAGACAACAATTGAATGTAATTCATTGTAATTAATGTGAGTAGGTGAGATGGAGGGAAGAGCTTGAGGAGCTCCCTTTTGTAAAAAGATCTTTTGTATCTATATTGATTAGTTCCAAGAGAGGCAGAAGAAATATTGGAGAGATAGGAGAGAGAGACGAGACTCTATTGCAGTTCAAGCTTTGTACACATTGTAATCAAACATTTATGTTAATGAGAAAAAAATAGTTTTTCTTTCATATGATTTTGTCTGTTTATGGGTCTCTCATGAATGTTATGTGTGTATTCATTTGTATGTTGTATATGTATGTTAGATTCCACTTGTAGGGATAAATATATTTTTCTATTTGATAGTTTATTAATTTCAGTCTGGATTCTTTGTGGTTTCATGCAAGGGTTTTCATGACAAATTACTGAGGACTCTGTAAGCCAGTGAAAAGAGTGCACATTTGAGTTCTATGTAATTTAGGCAAATATGTGCCAAGAGGGTGCACTAGAGGAATCATAAATTAAAGGGGAAAAGCCTCAAGGTTGTTGAATATCTTGGAGGTACGACTATGTAGAGGAGGGCATAGAGAGAAGACATAATTGTTGAGGATTCTGTGAAGCTCTTCCAAGAGGGCATTGGGTGAGTGAAAAGAATGCACAAGACGAAATCTATTTCAAGTTCAAAGATAAGGGGAGTTTCAAGGAGAGAATAAACTTATAGAGTTGTTGAACACTCTATAGGCTCAACAAGGCATGCTTGAGCATAAGCTGTCAGGAGGGAATTTATATCTTTTCAAGGAGAGAAAGGAATAGGGTTGTTGAAGACTCTAGAGGAAGACCTATGTGAGGAGTGCACCAGGCCAACACTCAGATGAAGTGTAGAAATATTCCAAGACTAGGGAGAAGCACAAGATGAGGTGGAGGAGTGTCATAAGCCATTAGATTAGTTGCATAGGAGTGAATATGGATCATCAGAGCCCACATCCAGACAATGAAGAATGCACATAGGAGGATATCAGATCTAAACTGTCAGATCTGAGTGTAGAGGACCAACAATCATTGTATATGGAGGATGGTGCACACACATCAAGTGGTATTAGAGCCCCCATTGTTTGCACATAATAGACAAAATAAGGACAGTGAAAGGGTATACTTTGATACACACCATCAATGTGGTATCAGAGCTCAGAACTATTTCATTTTTGTAGCAGAGAGTAGGCAGAGAAAAAATACTTTGATACACACCATGATGTGGTATCAAAGCCACTTTATATCTATAGATTTTAGGAAGATGGAGGCAGCGCAAATAAGGATACAATTTGATACCATCAAGTGGTATCAGAAGTTGAAGATAGAGTGTTAATGCTCTGTAAATATTGTTGCAAGGTGTGCAACAAATGGTGAAAATCCAGGCGGGCTAAGATAGAAGAACCAGTCACGTTCTTCAGGGAAGGATGGCTACTGAAGGCCAAAGGAGTGGTCATGGCAAGGAATTCCAACAAAAAAGCAAGGCTGAGATAGAAAAGGAGCTTAAAGAAATAAGAACACAGATGGAGAAGCTTGCATTGAAAATGCAACAGGATGCAAAGGTGCATTGGGTGTATGAATGGCTCATGAAGAAGAAGGTGAAGTGGCCTGTTCATAAATTGTTGGCTAGAGGACAACAAAGGTTTTTGAGTAGGTGTTTGAGGCATACTAAAAGCCTCAATGAACTAGAGGAAGAACTGATACACATTTGTGAACCAGAAACTAGGAAGAGTCTTAGTGATAATGAGGATAATAGATCAGATAAGGGTGTCAGAGACTACCAAGTGAGCACCGATGAACTTTCAAGTTTCTAGGTGGGAAATGATATGGGATCATTGGAGGATCTCATAGACTACTAGGAGGGAAGTGCAAAAATCCCAGATGTCCAGGTGGGCAAGGGAGAAGAGAAGAGATTGTCTGAAAATCACATGAACTTTGAGGTGAGTTTGGATCAACAAAGAGAGTTGATAGAGGAGGGTCAGAGATACATTCTGATCATTGGAGGAATTGAGTTATTCCTTCCACATATCCAAGTTGATGCCAACACATGTGTTGCAGATGCAACTGTAGAAAAAGGATAGCTAGCAGTGAATTCCATGGAGGAATAGGAGAATATGGACCAGACACTGACACTTTCCCTAGCAAAATAAGAAGAGCATTCAACATAACTGCTTGAAATTTTCAGCCAATAATATGAACAAGGGATAATTGGAGTACTAGAGGCTATAGAAGAAGAATCTGAAGGAAGAAGTAGACAACATGGAATTTGTCGATCTTTGTGAGGAATTGAAATCCTTGGAGAGAAGGGTAATGGTGCAAATACAACACATCCAATAGACCAGGTTGGAGACAGAAGGAGCATACTAGCCCAAGGAGAAACTAGAGGAAGCTGGAGTTGGGCCAATGCAAGAAGAATTGGTAGAAGAAAATCTGTCAGAAGGTGAAGTTGAGCAACAACACAGTGATAAGAGTACAAAACTGAAGTTTGCAGTAGAGTGGTGATATAATGCCATAGAAGAAGAAAACAACAAGGGGGTCAATGATTCACCCATAGATAAAGAGGAGCTCTAGCAGAACATGAATCATGAAAAGAACTAGCCACTCGAGAAGATGGACATAGTGATTATAGAAATTAGAAAGTTGATGTTGAGTTCAGCGTAAGAATTTGTCAGAAGAAAGAAGTTGAGTAGAAGGGAGCCTGCCATAGCAGTAGGGAAGCAATAACAACAACAACAAAAAAGTGGAGCATATGGAAATCTCCAAAGAATAGTTTGGGATCCAAGTGGATTTCAACAGAGCCGGGAAGCTTAGGAGCAGAAGATCATGAGTTTTTCACAGCAGTGGAGTATGATGCAAGAGCATCACTCAGCCCAGCAACCCACCAGCTAGCCAACACATCAAAACATGCATTCAATGGGGGAGAGAGGCGCCAACCCTCTCAATTTCAAATTTGAAAATTTAATATCTGTTGTAAGGCCAAAGATCTACGTAGATGCCTTTGTGCATGTAGTATATAGGGTCTCCTTTAATGTTTGACAGGATGAGATCTATATCTGATCTGGAATAGAAAACCATTGAATGTAATTCATTGTAATTAATATGAGTAGGTGAGATGGAGGGAAGAGCTCAAGGACCCCCCTTTTGTAAAAATATCTTTTGTATCTAGATTGATTAGTTCTAAGAGACGCAGAAGAAAGATTGGCTATATAGGAGAGATATTAAAGACTCTATTGTAGTCTGAGCTTTGTACACATTATAATTAGACATATATGTTCATGAGAAAAGAGCAGTTTCTCCTACATATGATTATGTGTGTTTATGTGTCTTTCATGAATGTTATGTGTGTGTTCATTTGTATGTTGTAGATGTATGTTAGATTCCATGTGCACAGATAGATACTTTTTTTCTATCTGAGAGTTTATTTATTTCAGTATGGATTCTTTGTGGCTTCATATAATGGTTTTCATGACAGAGTATTGAGGGCTCTATAAGCCAATGCAAAGAGTGAACATCCGAGTTCTATGCAATTCAGGAAAAGACGTGCTAGGAAGGTGCACCAGAGGAATCATAAATTCAAGGGGATAATCCTCAAGGTTGTTGAATACCTTGGAGTTACAACTGTGGAGAGGAGGGCACAGAGAGAAGACATAATTGTTGAGGATTTTTTGAAGCTGTGTCAGGAGGGCATTGAGCGAGCACAAAGAGTGTGCAAGAATACATCTATTTTTATTTCATAGATAAGGGGAGTGTTGAGGAGAGAAGACACTTATAGAGTTGTTGAAAACTCTATAGGCTCAACAAGGCATTCTTGAGCAGAAGTTGACAGGACGGAAATTATCAGGCGTGGGATAATTTTGAGGTTTCGAGGATCGAAAGATCTATGGTGATAAGTATTTTGACTTCATGAACCGTGAAGTCCTGAATATTTGGGAGCTGGGACCCAGTTCCTAAAGGAATATCACATCATGTGCATAGGAGAGAGGGCTAGCATTGCTAGGCCCCTAGTTGGGTTTCGGGACTTGGAGGAATTAGGTGTCTTGGAATGAAAATCCTCGACATGGTGTTGTTCACGCAAGACGAGTTCACATTTGGATATGTGGATTTGTTCATTCAAGGTTCCAATAGACAACTAAAGAGCCATTTTGGCTCATCAAGAGTTGAAGAATGATCCTTATACTAGAAGGTCAGCAGACCCTGTCGAGGCAGAGTTAGGGGGTCTGCGTCATATATTAAAAATGACCTCTTTAGTATATGTACATATATGGAAGCTGACAGACTTTGTATATGCACATATATGGAAGCTTCCCACTTTTTTATATGCGTATAAAATAAAGCTGACCACTTTTGTATATGTGCATATATAGAAGTGGTCAAATTTCCTATATGTAAATATACATAATCCAACCACTTCCATATATGCGCATATTATATAGAATCCTACCACTTTTGTATATGCATATATTATATGGAATTCAACCACTTTCATATATCCATGTTTACGGAAGGGCTTCCATATATGTGCATTTACATAATGGCTTCCATATATGGGCATTTATGGAAGTCGATCGAATTCCTTATGTGCGCATATAAGGAAGCCAAATATGCCAAAGGTAAGGAACCAAACACACAAGTGAAAATAGATTCACCCAAGAATAATATACCCAATGTAGGGAAGGAAAGATACCAAAAAAAAATACATGTATACACTCTTCTCATATTTCTCCTTGTTTATTGTAGTTGAGATAGAGCCAAACATGGAGCTTTGAGGAGAGGACGAGAAATTGAAAATACCTGATAGACTAGGAACTACTACTTTGAAAGATATTGATTCCATTGAATCTATCAATCTTCATTCACTACTTGGTTCCTATAGGCAACTTTGACAGGTATCAACATCGGCCTTGCATCAAAGCGTTTATAGACACTGATTGATAGTCATCAAGTTTGGCCTTGCATCGAAGAGTTTATAGATCTTGATTGAAAGTCATCAAGTTTGGATTTGCATCAAAGCATTTTTAGTGCATGATTGATAGTGATCAAAATTTTCCTTGCATCAAGGCATGCATGTGTGTACCAACTATCAGTGAGAAACAACTGACACAAAGATTAAAGAATGATTATGAAGTAGTGAGAAAGAACAATTATCGCTAAGTGACCTAATAAATTAAAAATGTTAGAGACCTAATGTGATATGTTGGACCCAATATTATATCAACCTAGCATTACTTTGTTTTCAAAGTTTGTTGAAGTTCAAAATGAGAAAATATTAGAATTACTGTTTCTTAGCCTCATGTGAAACTTATGAAATATGAGATTTATTTTTCTTGGTCTTGGGAAGAGGCCAAATAAGATCAACAAAAGTTTTATTAGGAAACATAAAGTTTTGATACATCCTCAAGAAAAAAAAAAAAATTTTTTTATGTAAATTGTTGATATATATATTTCGATTTACATGTAAACTAATAGGAAAAATGACAATCCATTTCCTATAGTCCTTTGCCTCAAAGGAAATGCATAAAAAAGGACAAACCTTATTTTTTACTTTGTTTTATCATATTGAATTTCTTAAGCCGAATATCATGTGTAGAATGTTTTGATGTATAACTTTTTTATTATATTCATATTTTATTTTATAACTATTAAACAATCGATATGAGGTGGTTTATTATAGCTTTAGATAATTGGAATGATTTTTTTATTACAAATAACAACACATGGACAAGATGAGTTACTCTCTATCTATGGAAACAAGCTATTACTTTTGGTACCTCCATGAGAATTTGTTTCTAGCTCTATCATCTCATCTGTTGTACTAGTTTCTTCATATGAACTAGAAGCCTCTACTCCCACTGCACTGGAAGAATCTATTGCTACCTCTACTAATCGTGAAACTAAAAAAATTCTCGTAGGAGTATCTACACTCTCTCGAGCATACATTTATGTCATATAATACATGTTGATTCCTATGAGAGTATTGTAATAGGATTGAGTCCCTGGTATCAACTCTCTCCACCGTCCAACCTTCCCACTCTCAAACATTGACACAAACACTTAATTGCAGTATCCAATGGATCAAACCATAGGCTATCTCAACAATGAGTACAATCTCTCATGTCTGACACTAAGAAATATTTTGCATCTAGAGTAGCTCCCTCTGGATATAGAAACACACATCCACAAAAGAATGCAACTCCAAATCCACTAATCTCTAAAGATGAAACTGAGAGAAATTTTACTGTCATCTTTGGAATAAAAATCACCTTGGCCACTTCTAGAAACCCTCTAGACTCTAGTCGGAATCTAACACTTTAAACCCCATTCACTGCAAGTTGTGAGTTAGCCCCACTATCCACAAAGAAATATGAGTCTATTTCTGAAAGAGTAAGGAACACTTAACTCATTCTAATCATATCCTGAGAATATCCACTATCAACAAACCACATTTCAATGTCCTCAAACACTAGACAATGAATTCCTAAAGCACCAATAATTAGAGAAAATTACATCTTGAATTTCTCTTTGAACTCAAAATCCTAAGATGATGTTGATACCTTTGGCTCCTTCTTCTTCTTCTTCTTCTTGTTTATACATTGACTAACATAGTGGCCAGTGTTGTGACATGCAAATCATTTCACTTTGTTCATGTCTATCTTCTTCTTCTTTTTTGTTTCCCAAAAGAGAAAAAAATTGCTCATTTGAGCCACCCTCTTCTTTCTTTTGATTTATACTCTGAGACCCCTCCTAGATGTCCTCGTGAGTAAATTCATCATGTATTCTTTTTCAATCTGACATATTGTCTCTTTCCACCACACACTTGATGAAAATCTTGCACTATTTGGTGAATCCCTTGAGGGATATGTCCTCCTAATATGACTCTGGAATAAATTCTCTGACAAATTCAAACTCATCCTATAGTTATGCAACTCTAGTGAGGTAGGAGGTCACACTCTCTCCCTTATCCCTCCTAGTATTCTAGAGCTTGACCTTGAGAGCCATTTTTCAGTTCTCATTTTTTTACACATAAAATTTTATTAGTTCATCCCACATCTCTTTAGTTGTCTCCTTATCAACCAAATGTGGAATAAGGTGGTCTCTAACTCCATTGAAAAATATTCTTTGATCCCTTCCTTCCTTTACCTCATGAACACCCACAACAATAGGATCTACAAAAGGTACTAACACGATGGTATTCACAAATTTCCACATCTTTTTCTCATTAAGAACACTCACAATCCTCACCTTCCATTTAAAGTATTGGAGATCCCCTCCAACCTATCCTCATGTCTGATACTGGAAGTCATCTGTGTCCTACTGAAAAAGACTATTTCTTCCCCTTCTTCTTTCTAGAAAAAGACACTAAAATCACTACTATCCAAGTTGCAAACCACTATCCACTGAACCTCAGAGGTGAAGATCTAATACCATGTTCATAAATAAAATAATCTAGCCCCAAACACTTAGTCACAAATCATATTTCAACCTGCAAAAAAATCAACATTAATTCATTAAATATGTCATCATTCTACTATACTTTATGATTAGAAATACAATTAATAATCAATTTGAAATTGAGAAACATAAAATAAATTAAAATTGAACAACATTCAAATACATTTGGAAAGATAATTTTTCTCGGAAATTCTCCTAGAAAAACCCACAAGAGGAAAACTTGTCATCGAGATTCTCTTCTTGTTCGGATCATAGGAAAAATTATGTGTTACAACAACAAGAATATTTCAGCATCAAATACTTAGTACTTATATATAAAAATGTGCCAATAGTCCAGATAGATTTTTGTGTCAATACTACAATGCAAAATGTGCCAGATGGTTGTATGTCCCGTAGAGCCCAATATAGTGAACATAGCAACAAACTATTCCTCAAAAACTATGCCCAATATCTATTATATGGTACAGTTCCCTAATGTATGCATTTTTCACAGAAAAGTTCCTTGGAAATCATCCCAAACAATGGCTAAGTGGCTACCTTTATTTGTGTGCACTTATATTGTTGTATGGCTAGCATTAAATGTGGCATGACCTTCCTATAGGAGTTGTACAAAATGTATCAAATGTTGAGCTCTATTACCCAACCTATGTGAGAAGGGAGATGTATGTAGAAGTGGTTGAGTATGAGCCACGAAAATTATTTGTCTTGAGAATTATTGCAATAGATCCTTGCATTGTTTGAGGTTTTCCCCTCGAAGAGGCAAGTGAACATTTATTTCTCTAAATAAAGGTATCATTTCTAGTGTTTCTCTTCTTAATAGTTTTTTTTTCAATTGATATATGCTAAATATTCATCTATCCACATATTATATTACATCTTCTACCTTACAAATGGTATCAGAGAACTTTCCTTGGCAGGAAGTGTGGGTTAATTTTTTTCAAGGTAGAGACGTATTTAGACATCTTAAAAGTATAGTGATGTGTCTCTCAGTGCATAAATCTATGGTCGGGGAAGCCTACATATAGGAAATACAATAGGTATTTAAGCTCACATAGTTGGACACCCGTGTAACCCCTTTTCACACCAATTCAAATGGTATCACATCACACAACACATGTATACGAATTGGCCTAGGTATCCTAAAACCCTCCATAGATGAGATATGGTCAAGTACTATTTTTCAACCCTGCACTTATATCAGAGAGATATAGAATAGAGGAAACCCTTGTCTATAGAAACCTTGAACACCCTAATCCTTGGGACAAAAACAAAATAGAAAAGGAATAGAAAATATCTATTGTAGTGCAACCTTACATCTTGCATTCAGATAGTGAAATTTCTACACTTTTCTTCTTGTTAAAAATATGGGCATTTCGTCCTTGCAATATTATTCAAATCGGAGTTTAACTTCGTAAGAGAAAAAAAAATGAGTATACTGGTCCCACTGACACCCTTATCTGGGACGTATCGCATTATATTCCTCTCTTTTCCCTAATAACTATGGCGCCTCTCATTTTTAAAGGATTTTTTTTCATGGACCGAACCCCCTTTCCCAACACCCTTATTCAGGCCCTATCCCATTGGATTCCCCTTCTCTCCCTGATTGCAATGATTCCTATCACCTATCACTATTTTTTTTACGTGGTCCCACCCACCCTTCCCAACACCCTTATTTTCCACCTATCCCTTTGGATTCCTCTCTTTTCCCTGTGTGTCATGGGACCCCTCACTTGTCATTTTTTTTTAGTTTGAGCCTGCAGGCTTATTTTTTCCTTTGCCCAAATTTCCACCACCCGCGCCTAAGAACTCAATACATTTATTTCTGAAAATTGCTTGAGAAAGGATGATATGAAGACTCTCAATTGCAACATTATCAGGCTCAATTCCTCTTTTCTGACCCTAGAAGACAAATGTGCCCACATCAAAGACATCAAATACACACTTGACCAATTCATGAGCCACTCCCTGAACCCTAAATCTTCTAAGAAACCTTCCTATTAGGAAGATAATGACTCTTCCGATTACCAAGGTCCTCATTCCACCTACCTTCCTCAAGACCTTCACCTTCCCAGAATTGAGGTGAACAAATTTGATGGGTTGGATCCCATTGGATGGATCACTCAAATGGAACATATTTCTCTTTTCATGGAACTACGTATGATTTATCCAAGCTTCGTTATGGTGTCCTACATTTGCATCTCAAACATCCACAATTGTGGCAATGGTGTAGAAAGACACGCTAAGGGTGTGCTTCTTGGACACAGTTTGTTGCATATATTTATCACCATTTTGACTCTGAAACCGATCATTTAGTTTGATTGACCAAGTTGAATCAATGTACAGGACAATGGAATACTTTTTTTTTCTTTGAGCACATGGATTTTATAACGGAGGGCATGTCATATTCCTTCTTCTAGGAACACTTTATCATTGGTTTGAAAGATGAAATTAGTGCCCATGTTCTCATGGCCCACCCCCAAACTTGGTTGGAATCTACTCAATGATCCAAGGAATCCCAAAAAATCATATTCTCCCAGACCCAAAAGCCCTATTTTCTTCCTCGATTTAAACCTTCCAATCCTACCCCTCTTACAAACACCCTCAAGATCAATAATTTAATACGAGAAGAAATGGCATAATGCCAACTCAAGGGTCTTTTCTAAAATTGTGATGAAAAATATTTTCTAGGGCACAAGCGTAAGGAGAAAAATATTTTTATGGCCATGAATGAGGATGTTTCTGAAGAGGAGGTAGTTGTTCCCCCTATGGAGGATATACCACCACTATTTGATCTGACACCACCCTCTGATCCACCAAAATTTGAACCAATAATTTAACTAAATTCTCTCACTAGATTCTATGATACCGAGACCCTCAAGTTAATTGGTTACATTGAGAATCATAAATTCATCATCCTTGTTGACAGTGGTAGCACCCATAATTTTATTCATCATCAGATTTCCCAAGAAGTCAATTCTTATATCCGTGTAGTCAATAATTTTCAGGTCATGATTGTCAATGGAGGGTCCATGAAATGTGAAGGAGGTTTTGAAAATGTGCGGCTCCAAGTTGGTCAATATCACATGAGATCCTATATGTTTTATATAGACATGCGAACTTATGACATTGTGCTAGGTGTTGAAGTTTTACGCACTTTGGGCCCCATTATCATCGATTTTAAAGAACTAACCATGCAATTCCAACAAGAGGGAGGTGAGTATCATTTCCAAGGAATCACACCAGGATCTTATGAGATCATCAATTCCCATTGAATGTAAAATCTTCTCAAAAAGGTCACTCGAGTATTATTTCCCAACTGCATTCCATTCAAGTAGTTGAGATAACCTTCATCCATGTTGACCTCCACTCTATCATATCCAAACACCAAGTTGTTTTTTACACTTCCCGGGGACTTCCTCCTTCCCACGGTGTTCATGATCATTCCATTCATCTTGTCCCAAATAGTCTTCCTCCCATTGTTCTCTCTTATCGTCATCCCTTTTCCCAGAAGAATGCAATTAATAAAATCATTCAAGAATTTCTTGAAGTGGGTTTTACCTGTCCTAGTAGCATCCTCTATTATTCTCTTGTAGCCATAGTACTCAAGAAAGAAGGTATTTGGGGCATGTTTTCATACTTTCGTCTTCTAAATAAACTCACAATCAAAGACGACTTTCCCATTCTTGTCATTGGTCATATCTTAGATGAATTTATTAGTGGTCAATACTTTATTAAACTTAATATATTTTTTGGATACCACCAGGTCCATATGACAGAAGAATACATTCCCAATACTACCTTTAGAACTCTCGAGGGTCACTATGAGTTCTTGGTCATGCCCTTTGACCTATGTAATTCCCCTTCCACTTTCCAAAGTCTCATGAATCATGTATTCCTTCATTTTATATGTCATTTAGTTTTAGTTTTCTTTGATGATATTTTCATCTATAGTAAAAATTGGACATCCCATCACTCCCATGTAGATCAAGTTCTCCATCTACTCTCTCGGCACCAACTTTTCCTCAAATAATATAAATGTGTCTGTGGAGCCTCAGAAGTGGAGTACCTCAGTCATATTCTTGGCCAAGATGGTGTAAGGGTGGATTCTAAAAAAATTGAAGCTATGCAAGATTGACCTCGACCTAAAACTCTTAAGAGGTTGCGTATATTAAGAATTATGGAAATATTGCAACAACTCTCACTACTCCCCTAAAAAAGAATTCCTTCACATGGACTCCAATAGAAAATCACTCCTTTCATGCCTTGAAAGAGGCTATGTGAAAGATGCTTGTCCTAGAACTATGAGACTTCACAAATACTTTTGTATTCGAATGTGATGCTTCAGGAAAATCAATTATGGCGGTCCTCATGCAAGATTCTCGACCATTGTCCCTCACTAGAAAACAACATTCAAACAAACATTTTGGCCAATCAATATATGAAAAACAAATGTTGACTATTATGCATGTCGTGGATCTATGGCATCCTTATATATGGGGGGAATTATTCCAAATTAAAAATTATCACCAGAGCTTGACGTATTTTCTAGAAAAGTGAATTTCCTCCCTGGAGCAATAAAAATGGGTAACCAAGATATTTGGCTATGATTATTGTATCATTTACAAGCAGGGAAAAGAAAATGTGGTTGTTGAATCTCTTTCCAAAAAATATGATGAATAAGGGATCCTCTTTCGATCTCATTCATTTCACCATATTAGCTCCAAGTAACTCACTAGGAATGCTTGCATGACCCTAAAATATCTCACATGATCCAACAATTTCAAGAATATCCTTCAATTTCTCCAGGGTGCTCTTGGAAAAATAATGATCTTCTCTACAAAGGTCATTTATATTTAAGAAAACAATCACAACTCAAATCCATGGTGTCGTGTGAGATTCATGCTTCACTCACAGCTAGGCTTTCAAGGTTTACCAAAACCTATGAAAGGGTCCAACTTTTTCTTTTCTTCTCGGATGGTATGAAATAGGACCTCACCTTTGTGGTTGAATTTGATGTTTGTCGATGCAACAAGGGAGAAGCAGTCAAAGGACTATGAATACTCCAAACCCTTCAAATTCCCCCTTCCATTTGGCGGGATATTTATATGGGTTTCATTGTGCACCTACCTAATTCTAGAAATAAGTCATTCATCATGGCGGTGGTTGATCATGTTTTCAAATATGCTTATTTATGTGCTCTTTGACATCCCTTTACCTCATGCATAGTGGAACAAGTTTTCATGGATTACATCTTCAAAATTCATGGCATGCCTCATTCTATTGTCTCTGACATGGATCTCACATGCGTCAACAATTTTTGCAAAAGGTTGTTCAAGCTATAGGGAACCCGATTGCATCTCAAAATCGTTTATCATGCCAAGACTGATGATCAAACTGAAATTTTTAACAAGTGTTTGGAAACATATTTGCAATGTTTTTCATATGACTGACAACATCAGTGGAATCAGTAGTTACCACTAGATGAATGGTGGTATAACACATCTTACCATACAACAACTCGCCTGACTCCTTTTGAAGCAATATATGGAAAAAATTATTGTCAATTCTCTCATACATGGCAGGTGTCTCGAAGGTTCAAGAGGTTGAAAAAATTCATACATTACACAAGGAAATTATTCATACCCTCAAAGAAAATTTAGTGATGGCTCAAAATCACATGAAGTGTCAAGTCGATCATGGTCATTCTAAACATCAATTTGATGAAGGGGACCATGTGTTTCTTTGTCTACAACCTTATAAGACTTCACTCAAATACAAACATTGTAAGAATCTTGCTCCCAAATTTTATGGTCCTTATACAGTTCTCAAGTGTGCAGGGCTAGTTGCCTACCAGTTAGCTCTGCCTAGTGATTCTAAGATCCATCCTATTTTTCATGTCTCATTCTTAAAGAAGGTGATAGTAACTAAGTGACAAACTCAAACCAGTTTCCCTGAGTTGGATGAATAAGGTTCCATTTGGATGCATCCCCAACAAATATTGAACCAAAAACTATTTTCTTCGTGAGTGCATCACAAAGGAAGTGTTGGTATAGTGGAAGGATACAACTCCAAAAAATTCCACTTAGGATATTGCCACCATTATGCAACAATTACCTCATCCCAAGCCTTGATGACAAGGTTATTTTTAAGGGGGGCAGGGATATGTTAGGGAATAACCTCCCTAACCCATCACATAGGTGGTATAATATAATTTTGATGTAATAAAGGCTCACATTAGTTTATAAGGCCTATTTAATAAATGAGAACAAGTCAATGTAAGAAGACCTAATAGAAGTTTTCGCTTCTAGAAAGATCCTCTGCTAGAAGGTTCTTTAAAAGATAGAATTGGTTTAAATAAGAGTAGGATGCATGAGAAGTATTTGTATTGAGAATTATTGTAATGTATCTTTGCTTTGCTGGAGGTTTCCCCCTTGAAAAGGCAAGTGACGATTATTCTCTCTAAATAAAGGTATCATTTCTAGTGTTTTTCTTCCCAATATTTTGTTGTTCCATAGATATATGTTAAATATTCATGTTTCCACATATTATATTATGGTTGGTACCTTACACATCTTCATTTCATAATGAACTTAGAATATTAAAACTTTAGAATGAACTATTATGATGCAAATAATTAGATACATTATGATAGTTTTGAATTCTTGATTAGGTGATATTAAATAGCTTTGACACTTTCTTACTTAAAATTTAGGGAAAAAGTGTGTTCTAGTTCACTCATACATTCTAAAATGTTATGTATATGAATGATATGCCACAACTTTTATTCATTAATTTACTTAAAAAATGTTTTTAAGACTTCAATCTATATACTTGTGACATTGTCCATAGTTGTGAACGCTTATATTTGTCCAGTTCTATTTCAACTTTTAAAGCAATAGAATAGCCATGACCACTTATATTTTTATTTTAAACTATACACAAGTATTACATCATTACATGTTTCAAGTATCTCATAATCACTTTAACTTTTAGCTTTGAATTATATACACTAGCCACATTAAAATAATTTTTTTTAAAAGAACGAATAAAGAGTTTTGCTACTAATTCAACTTGTTAATATAGTTGTTATTATTCCTTAGATATTATTAGTGTAGTTGGAGATATTATTAATAGTTGTTGTATGTTATATCTAATATGAATCTAATAGAGAAGAAACAATGTTTATAGGGCAAGGATATGTTCCACTCTCTTTAAATCTTTGATCGTCTTCTAGGTATTATTCGTTTTGATTTTATATTCAATGGGTAGTAAGGAAGATTGTATTATAATTTTAAAATTCAATGCAAGACTCATTACCTCATTATTTTTCATAAACTTGAATGTATTTTGGTGGAATCTAAATCTGTGGTTATATATTTAACATTAAATTGTAAATTGTTCAAATCTAACAAGGATAGCCTCTATATTGTTTCTTCTAGTATGAAAAATATGCACAATTGCCTCAAAATAGGTCAACTGACATATTCAAATATTAGGTTTAACTGTTGACAAGAGGAAGTCTAAATACTACAAATATTTTATCAAATTTAATTTGATTAATCAAAACTGTTTCCAACATGATAAGCTTAAAAACAAATGAATGTTTCCAAAACAAAGGCTAGAGCTCATGACCTCCATAGTCAAATTGATAGCGTGACTAGCCGAAAAAAACCTTGGGATGAGAGACTTTGTAAAAATTTTCGTATAAGGAAGTCAAAGATGAACATTTCTCCCTTTTAACATGCCCCACCCTTAACCATACAAGGCATAACATTACCCAATTTCATAATTTAATTACTCTTTAATGTCTTTAGGCTTACAAAAACCATAATGATCTTGGTATTTGATTCCAACAAGGTAAAATACAAAAATAAATTTATTTAATGTACTTTTCAATGCCTCTAGACTTAGGAAAACCATAATGATCTTGGTAATTTCCTTTGATTCCAACATGTTCAAATATAAAAAAGGAGTTATGAGGAGTATTTAGTTGATTCACTTTAGTTAAGATGATAAGCTTCTTCATATCCATGTTGTGATGTCTTCTTTTTAAGACTAGCTATGTATATGTATATAAATAAAGATAAAAATATTGAAAATAAAAATTGTTGATAAAAAAACATTAAATATCTTTTGTTTTAAAAAATCACAATTTCTAACATATTTAAATCACTATTATTCATAAATTTAATATAAATTTAAAATCATAAAATAAAAAATATTTAAAATTCCTAAACCCCATTTTCTAACCTATTTAAACCATTATTATTCATAAATTTAATATAAATTTAAATTTCATAAAATAGAAAATATTTGAAATTCAAAAACCCAATTTAACATTGATAAATATTTAAAATTCCAAAATCTCAATTTCTAACATATTTAAACCACTATTATTTATAAATTTAATATAAATTTAAAATTTTAAAATAAAAAATAATTAAAATTCCAAAATCGCAATTTCTAACCTATTTAAACCACTATTATTCATAAATTTAATATAAATTTAAAATCATAAAATAAAAAATATTTAAAATTCCCAAACCCCAAATTTTCAATTTCTAACATATTTAGACCACTATTATTCATAAATTTAAAATTATAAGATAAAAAATATTTAAAATTCCAACTATTTTTAAAAATAATCATACACTTTATATTCAAATCATAAATTAAAATATTAAACAAAGGAGTCGTGTAATTAGTTTTTCTAGGCAATAATGGCTATTTCCTAATTTAAAATTTTAAGATAAAAAATATTTAAAATTCCAACTATTTTTAAAAATAATCATACACTATATTCAAATCACAAATTAAAATATTAAACAAAGGAGTCGTGTAATTAGTTTTTCTAGGCAATAATGGCTATTTCCTTATTTATTTATTATGGACTTAACTAACTATTACGAATTTTTATTTATGAACTTAACTAACCGTTACGATTTTTTATGTGCTTCTTAGGTTACTAAGCCTACTAAACTGGGAGGCGCGGAAACCAAAGAGCCAAACTTGACAAAAGCCCTTACTAGGTTGTTTAACTTGAATATAGTAGGGACGGGTCAAACAATGACCAAAAAGCCAAACTTGACAAGAGCCCCTACTAGGTTGTTTAACTTGAATATAGTAGAGACGGGTCAAACAATTCAAATAAAAGAAAGTTAATTCCTTTAATCAAATAAAAAGATAAAGTAATTAATGTTAATAATTTGTTAAATGATTTATAATTTAATTTTTTTTTAATAAATATGAATGATATTAATTTTTCTTTTAATCCATGATCATGAACTTTCTAAGAAGGCAGGTTCAAGAACGTTTCTACGCATCCTTATCTTCAGCAATTATAGCATTACATAAAATCTTATTAAGATTAAATTTAAAATATCTACCTTAAATCTAGTCTTAAGAGTTAAGTAATAAAATATCAAATGAGAATGAGAATTTTTAAGTTATTTAGATAATGAAAATGAAAATGAAAAATTTTAAGTTATTTGATATAACAAAGTAAGATAAAAATTAAGTAATAAAATGACAAATGAGAATAAGAATTTTTAAGTTATTTACATAATGAAAATGAGAATCAAAATTTTTAAGTTACTTGATATAACAAAGTAAGATAAAAGCCTAAGGATGTCCAAATTCTTAAAATTTACATAATTGATCATTACAAATAATAAAAAAATATTATTTTAATTAATTGAGGTATACCAAATTTATTTAAATAATGACACAAATTCAAATCCCCAGGTTTCCTTTGCTACCATAGATATATAGATACCTTAGCCATATTTATTTCACTAATCTTTTTCTTTGTTAACCACAATCCAATGAGATTTATTATAATATAGAACATTGTGTACGCTTGATGCATGATGAGAATCCATACATATATTTTAATAAATTATTAGTTATTTTATGTGTTCTTTTTCCTAATAAAATAAGAAATTATGATAATTAGAGCATGAGATTTATTATAACATAAGACATAGAGTAGGTTTGATGAGAATCCATAGATATATTTTAATAAATCATTAATTATATTTTGTGTGTTATTTTTCATGATAAAATAAGAAATTATCATAATTAGAGAATGGTGTAAGAATAAGATTCAAATTATGGACTTAGTAAAGAATGTGATATTTATTTATTTGTTTTGCTAAATATTCATTGTAAAGGAGATCTTTTTATTAAAAATAAATTAAAAATACTCTAATACATATAAAATAAATCAAAGATAATAGATAAAAAAATTTACATTAAAATTTCATGAATGCATCTATTAACACAGTGATTTTCTCATGAGGGATATATCAATAGGATCTCTTCCCCCTCATCCTATATAATTGGGAAAAAGTGTATCTCTTCTCTCTACCACACTTCCTCGAGTTGTAGCCCCTTCTCAACACCTTTTTATCCATTGGGTGACTACCTTCTTTCTAATCCATCTCTTCAAACCATTTTTTCATAATGGATTCCATGTTTTCTTCCTCTCTTTTAACTCATTATGGTTGATGTAAGTAGAATCATATTGATGTGTGTATTTACTCGCATGTCTTTAATTCTATTAGGTATAATTATGTTTAAACTAGGATTATCAATGGTAAAGTGCTTTGATGGGAGAGTGGAGGCTTTTTTACCCTTATATTTTACTTATTTTATTTTAATTTCCCATAATCCTTTCTACTAGTTTGACACAAATTGTTTTGAGCATAATGGTTATGCACATCCTCTTTTGTGACTCTTATTGCATGAGAATGTGTGAAATCAAATTTAGATACACCCAGGTTTGGTCTGGAATTTGATGTCCCATGGAAGGTTTTTTTCATTTTAAGATGTGTTTGACAGGTAGATACCAAATCTACATGTCATCATTTACCACCATTTATAAAATTTGATGTTTCCCTACTCCAACTTTGCTTAATAACCTACAGAATCTACAAACATGACACAAGTTCATTCTAAGCATAAATAAATCACTAAACCAAGTTTGATGTTTCCCTAATCTGCTCTTCTTACACTACACTGAAGCATAAACGAAACACTTAACCAAAATTAATAGTACTTCTTCTTTTGAAGTTCCAGAAGCTATCTCTATATAAAATGGCCGGCATAAAAAACAAATGACCATCATTAAATTTTCTAGAAGCAAGCTCTATATAACAACTAAAAAAATTGACACTCACGAGTCTACCAAAAACATTAAATTACCCGCATAAAAGAAGGACCATCATTAAATTTTCACTTGAAATTTAATTTAAATTTGAAATTTGAGACGTGGATACAATATTTTGTAGTGTCCTGGAACTACCTTTAGAGCTAAAAAAAAACATTTGTCTTGTTTAAGCTATATTTTTCTCTCTCTTTTTTTCCATAATCACTCCTACAAGTTTGATACAAATAGGTTTCATCATAATGGTTATGTAGTTCTTCTTTTGTGACACTTGTTGTGTGGGCCTGTGTGACATTATATTTATTGTAGAGTTTGATACAAATAGGTTTCATCATAATTGTTATGTAGTTCCTCTTTTGTGGCACTTGTTGTGTGGGCCTGTGTGAAATTATATTTATTGTAGTGTCTTGAAAATGTTTTTAGAGCTAAAAAGAAATTCTTTAACATTGTTTTTTTTCTCCTCCTTTAAATATGGGTAAATTAAGGCATGTTGTCCACGAGCAAAATTTGTGCTTTTCACAATTTAGTTTGTTTTTAATATCATTTAATTATTTCTTATTTTTTCCCATAATCCATCCTACTAGTTTGATACAAATTGGTTTGATCATAATATCTAGTTCATCTTCTGTGGCATGTCTTGTGTGGGCATGTGTGAAATGATGTTTATTGGATGTCTTTAAAACTAAAAAAACATTGAGGCATGTTGCCCAAAAGATAAAATTGTTTTTAGACAACTCAATTTTGTGCTTGGGACAGCTCAATTTTTTTTAATATCTCTTAATTATTTTCTTATCTTTTCTCATAATCCATCCTACTAATTTACAACAAATTGATTTGATCATAATAATTATGTAGTTCTTCTTTTATGGAAATTCTTGTTTGAAATGAGTGAAATCACAATAAAACACACCCATTTTATAATAACGTAGAATTACATTTTACTTATTTTTATGCCGATAGGCGTCCCCCCTATTAGACTTGCACGATTAATCATGCTTTTAATTACTAAATTTAATCTAATGGTCAGGAAATGAAGATGCTGGCATATTCTTCGTCTTACATCCAAATCAATGAATAAGATTGGAAGAACTAACTCCCTTGCATTTATAAAATCATACGTTTATCATGTTTACTTTTTCACTTTTACAAAACATAATTAAAAATTTACTAGGTCACCTTATCAATTGCCACGATTCATGATTTAGTAAATCCAAACAAAATTACTTCAATTTAACATTTATCTCTTTAGTTTTAACATTTACCCAACATCAATTATCTCTTCATGTCCGCCAGGTTTGGCTGCGCGTGGCAATCTCCCACTTACGTTTCATATTTACTTGGAATCTCCCATAGCTGTATGGATCACTCTACTAGATGCGCGTGGCAATCTCCCACTTATGTTTCATATGGATGCTCATGGCAATGGAGTATGGATCACAGGTGTTATTTACTTGAAATGGATGCGCATGGCAATGGAGGACCAGGTGTCCTAGCAGTGGCGTTTCAGATCTGGACGTGGATTAATCATATTTACTGTTTCATACGCCATGTCTACTAAACATTTAATGTTAAGTAGATGTTAATTACTGTATCAGCCCTTTCACTATTCCACGAGATGTATCCGCAGTAAATGTTAATTACTGTATCATCCCTTTCACTATTCCACGAGATCTATCCGTCGTTTCACGATGTATCCGTCGTTTCACTTTGCCACGAGAGGCCAGCGAGAGGAGTGGATTAGCCTGTCGTTTCACTATGCCACGACACGCGAGGGAGAGGAGTGGATTAGCCTGTATATTGTTCATGCCACGAGAGGATACCACTGTTTGTATATTGTTCATGTCACGAGAGGATACCACTATTGATTTCTAACACAATTCTTGTTACGCCGATAGGCGTCCCCCCTATCATACTTGCACGATTAATCATGCTTTTAATTACTAAATTTAATCTAATGGTCAGGAAACGAAGATGATAGCATATTCTTCGTCTTACATCCAAATCAATGAATAAGATTGGAAGAACTAACTCCCTTGCATTTATAAAATCATACATTTATCATGTTTACTTTTTCACTTTTACAAAACATAATTAAAAATTTACTAGGTCACCTTATCAATTGCCATGATTCATGATTTAGTAAATCCAAACAAAATTACTTCAATTTAACATTTAGCTCTTTAGTTTTAACATTTACCCAGCATCAATTATCTCTTCATGTCCGCCAGGTTTGGCTACGCGTGGCAATCTCCCACTTACATTTCATATTTACTCGGAATCTCCCATAGTTGTATGGATCACTCTACTGGATGCACGTGGCAATCTCCCACTTACGTTTCATATGGATGCGCATGGCAATGGAGTATGGATCACAGGTGTTATTTAATTGAAATGGATGCACATGGCAATGGAGGACCAGGTGTCCTAGCAGTGGTGTTTCAAATCTGGACGTGGATTAATCATATTTACTGTTTCATACGCCATGTCTACTAAACATTTAATGTTAAGTAGATGTTAATTACTGTATCAGCCCTTTCACTATTCCACGAGATGTATCCGCAGTAAATGTTAATTACTGTATCATCCCTTTCACTATTCCACGAGATGTATCCGCCATTTCACGATGTATCCATCGTTTCACTTTGCCACAAGAGGCCAGCGAGAGGAGTGGATTAGCCTGCCATTTCACTATGCCAAGACACGCCAGGGAGAGGAGTGGATTAGCCTGTATATTGTTCATGCCACGAGAGGATACCACTGTTTGTATATTGTTCATGTCACGAGAGGATACCACTGTTGATTTCTAACACAATTCTTGTGCAACAACAAAAGACGCAGGAGGTTGATTACGATTTTTTGCGCCTGTGTTTTTATGTGATATGTTTTATTATTATTCATATGCACCTGTGTTTTTATGCGCATGTGTTTTATTATTATTCATATACGCCTGTGTTTTTATGCGCCTGTGTTTTTATGCGATATGCGCCTGTGTTTTTATGTGCCTTTGTTTTATTATTCATTATGCATTATTATTCATATCGCATTATGCGCCTGTGTTTTGCGCCTGTGTTTTGCGCCTGTTTTTTTATGCGCCTGTGTTTTATGTTCATATCGCATGCGCAGTTCATATCACATTCACAGTTCATATCACATGAATTGACCACTTCTATTATATTATATAGAAGTGACAGTGACGCCATGATTGATTGTTGGAAGAGAGATGACTCTCGTCATAATGGCTGTGATTTCATCTGAATCTTATTTCTTTATTTTTAAGTTTTGTTATATCATTATCCTCTGTATGCAGGCGGCGGTGTTTACACAGTGGAATGGCGAATCCGATGGTGATAACAGGTTGACCTTAAATCTGGCAGAGGTATATCGTTTTAGGGATTAATTTTCCTTTAGTGCGTATAATGTGATCATAGAAGCAGATCAGGTGAACTTAATTAACCATCCTGCCCATCGATTTGGTTGTGTCATTAGGCAGGGTCGTTCACAAAGGGAATGGATTGCGCGGTGAAAATAGTGGAGTCGGGCTGGTTCCGGCTGAGTTCCCAGGAAATAAGCAGGGCGTTCCTTTTGCGCAGTTATCGTTCCACATACTATTATAATCTCACAAAATGATCGATGCATGAGCTCTTATATAAATATAGCGATTAATCTATGGCTTTGTCTAAGGTACAATCTAAAAGTGATTGCCATTCCCATCATTTTTATCAACTGCAAAAGATATATGATTATCAACCAGATGATTTAGGTTAAACCTTATCGCGCTAAATGATTCGTCGAGTATATGGACGTATGTTTTTTTCTTTGTTTATCAGTTCTTTCATTTATAATATTCAATGTACCTATATTAATATCTACAAAGTATTATGTTTTCAACTAAACTTTATAATAACTATTTACAATGAGAAACAATAATTGTAGAAGTAACTAAAATTTATTTCCCATTTATTGAATCATAGTTCATAAAATACAAAATGACTGTCAACATTGTCAACATAATAAGAGTTTTAAGAACTTGTA
>ML777676.1:1308536-1379460 GCA_009831015.1 Picea engelmannii
ATATATAATTTTCCAATTTATAAATAATTCTTGTTTAATATTACTTTTATTAGCTATAATCAATTGAGAATTAATAATTTTATTTTTATTAATTAATAAATATTACTATGAAATAATTTTTAATTAATTAATTTATCATTTTTAATAATTTAGTTATTATTGAATATTTTTAATACATTAACTAATATATTAATTAATTAATACATTAAGATATTAATTAATTAATACATTAATGTATTTATACATTATTAATGTTGTCTTCCTTTATTTATATATAATGTATTATTTTAACAATGTTCTTATTTTTTTATTATTTTTTTATTATTATATGTAATACTTTATTATTTTTGTTTTTATTAACTTTATTAAATACTTTGTTATTTACTATTTTATTTTTTATAAATTAATTTATATTATATAAATGTATTTTTTCCATTATTATTGTATTATTTTAATAATGCATTTATTTTTTATTAATTTTTTTATTTTTCTATATTATTTTCTAATTTATAAATACTTTTTATTTAATATTAATTTTATTATCTATAATCAATTGAGAATTAATAATTTAATTATTATTTATTAATAAATATTATTATATAATTTCTAATTAATTAATTTTCTATAATTAAATAATCAATTTCTAATAAATGATTTATTGTTTAATATTTTTTATAAAGAAATAATAATTTATTTTTATTTAATAATTAAATTATTATTTATTATTATTTAAGTATTATTATTAAATTATTTAATTTAATATGAATATTAATTAAATTATTTTATTATTTAATTTTAAATAATAACTAATTACTAAATAATATTTAAATATTACATTTAAATTGTATCAAAATATGTTCATGGTTGTGGCCACATTAATGTAAAAAGTGGTTGATATAAGCCGATCGGCCTCATTAATTAAAAAAAGTGAAAAATGGCGCACCACTTTTTACATTAATGTGGTTGTTGCTAGTCTTATTTGTTCCCATAACCCATCCCACAAGTTTGACACAAATTGGTTAATCATAATAGTTATGTAATTATTAAAAATACATACTTTAACACATGCATACATGATAACACATTTTCGAGACAAAAGACAAGTAATTACCGATCAAAATCGAAAGCAGTCACCGGTAAGCAACTTTGACACTACACACGTAGCCTCACCTTCGAGGCAAATTATGGGGTTTTCTAGGAGAAACTGACTCAAGGTTAAACTTACACACCCCGGTTAATAACTACTTTTCTTTTTTTCCCAGAAATATGGCCAAACAGTGCACTGGAGTACGAAATAAGTTTTACCACGTAAACCAGGTAAGCATTGTTCAAAGCCCCGCCATAAAAACAGTAATTAAGGTATTAATTACGCGAGGCTCTGGTTCCTCCTTCCGTCGACCTCGAATGGTTAAATGACGAAAACGATGTCGAACGCGAACGGTCCACTGGTATGTTTATTCCACTAATTTTTGCAAGGTATGAGGAAAATTTCAAGTGTTTTACAATAAATGGTTACGATTGCTCTCGAGTTTTGGGTTAATTTTGCTCTGAGTTTTTCATAGAGATGGGGAGCCTGGAGAAAGAGACGAAAGAGAGGGAAAATGGGGATGTGGAAACTCAACTCCAGCTGCGTTGCAAGGCCATCCAGCAGTTTCTTTACCAAAACTCCAGCACTGAGATGATCATTCGAGAAGAGTTCGGTGACAGTCCAGACACCAGCAAGGCTCTTCGCTTGTAAGCCGAGGCCGTATATTTGTATTAAGTTTAGGAAAATTGACTATTTTTTTTTCACGCTTTTAGGGTTAAACGTTCAAGCAAATGCAACGATATATCAATTTCATAGCGCCGATTTATTATTTTCGCAGGCTAGTAAAGGAAAACAAAGTCAGACGATTCGGAGGAGGAAGAGCGGATCCGTTCGTTTACATGGTCAGAATTAGTTTATTCCCATTATACGGGATTAAATTATTTTTTTCAAATTATGAAGCTTTCTATGAAAGTTAGTGCCTGTATCGAATTTTTGTCTGGCTGCGTTGATGTAACCTTCACTGCGTTGGTGCAGGCTCTGGTTACTCCTCCCGTTGATCTCGAATACTTGAATGACGAAAACGATGTCGGACGCGAGGCTCTGGTTCCTCCTCCCATCGACCTCGAATGGTTGAATGACGAAAACGATGTCGGACGCGAACGGTCCACTGGTAAGTTTATTCCACTAATTTTTGCAAGGTATGAGGAAAATTTAAAGCGTTTTACAATAAATGGTTACGATTGCTCTTGATTTTTGGGTTAATTTTTCTCTGAGTTTTTCATAGAGATGGGGAGCCTGGAGAAAGAGACGAAAGAGAGGGAAAATGGGGATGTGGAAACTCAACTCGAGCTGCTTTGCAAGGCCATCCAGCAGTTTCCTTACCAAAACGCCACTGGCACTGAGAGGATCATTCGAGAAGAGTTCGGTGACAGTCCAGACACCAGCAAGGCTCTTCGCCTGTAAGCTGAGGCCGTATATTTGTATTAAGTTTAGGAAAATTGTCTTTTTTTTTCACACTTTTAGGGTTAAAGGTTCCAACAAATGCAGCGATATATCAATTTCATAGTGCCGATGTATTATTTTCGCAGGCTAGTAAAGGAAAACAAAGTCAGACGATTCGAAGAAGGAGGAAGAGCAGATCCATTCGTTTACATGGTCAGAATTAGTTTATTCCCGTTCTACGGGATTAAATTATTTTTTTCAAATTATGAAGCTTTCTATGAAAGTTAGTGCCCGTATCGAATTTTCGTCCGGCTGCGTTGATGTAACCTTCACTGTGTTGGTGTAGGCTCTGGTTCCTCCTCCCGTCGACCTTGAATGGTTGAGTGACGAAAATGATGTCGGACGCGAGGATCTGGTTCCTCCTCCCGTCGACCTCGAATGGTTGAATGACGAAAACGATGTCGGACGCGAACGGTCCAATGGTAAGTTTATTCCACTAATTTTTTGCAAGGTATGAGGAAAATTTCAAGTGTTTTACAAAAAATGGTTACGATTGCTCTCAAGTTTTGGGTTAATTTTGCTCTGAGTTTTTCATAGAGATGGGGAGCCTAGAGAAAGAGACGAAAGAGGGGGGAAATGGGGATGTGGAAACTCAATTCCAGCTGCATTGCAAGGCCATCCAGCAGTTTCTTTACCAAAACTCCAGCACTGAGATGATCATTCGAGAAGAGTTCGGTGACAGTCCAGACACCAGCAAGGCTCTTCGCCTGTAAGCTGAGGCCATATATTTGTATTAAGTTTAGGAAAATTGTTTGTTTTTTTTTAACACTTTTAGGGTTAAAGGTTCCAGCAAATGCAGCGATATATCAATCTCATAGTGCCGATGTATTATTTTCGCAGGCTAGTAAAGGAAAACAAAGTCAGACGATTCGGAAAAGGAGGAAGAGCGGATCCGTTCGTTTACATGGTCAGAATTAGTTTATTCCCGTTCTAGGGGATTAAATTATTTTTTTCAAATTATGAAGCTTTCTATGAAAGTTAGTGCCCGTATCGAATTTTCGTCCGGCTACATTGATATAACCTTCACTGTGTTGGTGCAGGCTCTGGTTCCTCCTCCCGTCGACCTCGAATGGTTGAATGACGAAAATGATGTCGGACGCGAGGATCTGGTTCCTCCTCCCGTCGACCTCGAATGGTTGAATGGCGTAAACGATGTCGGACGCGAACAGTCCACTGGTAAGTTTATTCCACTAATTTTTTGCAAGGTATGAGGAAAATTTCAAGTGTTTTACAATAAATGGTTACGATTGCTTCAAGTTTTGGGTTAATTTTGCTCTGAGTTTTTCATAGAGATGGGGAGCCTAGAGAAAGAGACGAAAGAGGGGGGAAATGGGGATGTGGAAACTCAACTCCAGCTGCATTGCAAGGCTATCCAGCAGTTTCTTTACCAAAACTCCAGCACTCAGATGATCATTCGAGAAGAGTTCGGTGACAGTCCAGACACCAACAAGGCTCTTCGCCTGTAAGCTGAGGCCATATATTTGTATTAAGTTTAGGAAAATTGTTTGTTTTTTTTTCACACTTTTAGGGTTAAAGGTTCCAGCAAATGCAGCGATATATCAATTTCATAGTGCCGATGTATTATTTTCGCAGGCTAGTAAAGGAAAACAAAGTCAGACGATTCGGAAGAGGAGGAAGAGTGGATCCGTTCGTTTACATGGTCAGAATTAGTTTATTCCCGTTCTACGGGATTAAATTATTTTTTTCAAATTATGAAGCTTTCTATGAAAGTTAGTGCCCGTATCGTATTTTCGGCCGTCTACATTGATATAACCTTCACTGTGTTGGTGCAGGCTCTGGTTCCTCCTCCCGTCGACCTCGAATGGTTGAATGACGAAAATGATGTCGGACGCGAGGATCTGGTTCCTCCTCCCGTCGACCTCGAATGGTTGAATGACGAAAACGATGTCGGACGCGAACAGTCCACTGGTAAGTTTATTCCACTAATTTTTTGCAAGGTATGAGGAAAATTTCAAGTGTTTTACAATAAATGGTTACGATTGCTCTCAAGTTTTGGGTTAATTTTGCTCTGAGTTTTTCATAGAGATGGGGAGCCTAGAGAAAGAGACGAAAGAGGGGGGAAATGGGGATGTGGAAACTCAACTCCAGCTGCATTGCAAGGCTATCCAGCAGTTTCTTTACCAAAACTCCAGCACTGAGATGATCATTCGAGAAGAGTTCGGTGACAGTCCAGACACCAGCAAGGCTCTTCGCCTGTAAGCTGAGGCCATATATTTGTATTCAGTTTAGGAAAATTGTTTGTTTTTTTTTCACACTTTTAGGGTTAAAGGTTCCAGCAAATGCAGCGATATATCAATTTCATAGTGCCGATGTATTATTTTCGCAGGCTAGTAAAGGAAAACAAAGTCAGACGATTCGGAGAAGGAGGAAGAGCGGATCCGTTCGTTTACATGGTCAGAATTAGTTTATTCCCGTTCTACGGGATTAAATTATTTTTTTCAAATTATGAAGCTTTCTATGAAAGTTAGTGCCCGTATCGAATTTTCGTCCGGCTACATTGATATAACCTTCAGTGTGTTGGTGCAGGCTATGGTTCCTCCTCCCATCGACCTCGAATGGTTGAAGGACAAAAACAATGTCGGACGCGAACGGTTGGAGGAAAACGAAGTCGAAAGCCAGTGATTTACTCCACGTAATTTATGTGAAGATTCCGTCAGAATTAACTATTCAATATTTGGGGAATTCATTTTATGTCGAGATTTAATGTTACTCGTAAGTTGGGAGTAAATCCAGAGTAAATGGGGATTCCACTATTATGTATTAAAAAGAATATCTAGTTATTGTTTCAATTGGTTTTACTGTATTTTTAAAAATACACGTTTCAATTGGTTTTACTGTATTTTTAGAAATGCATTTTAGAGGCTGATTATTTTCAGAATATTTAAACCTCTGTTTGTTGATAACAATCATTCCTTTGAACCATCCAAATTATATCTAATGACTATGATCTTTTGACTTGTTATGAAAGATTAACAGTTTTTTTTACTAAGCTCTAATTGTAGCTTTCATTTTAATTATATTTTATGATGTAAATATGTTTAAGTGATATTTTTATAAATCTCAAGCTTAAAATGTGATTCAAATCTGAATTTTTTGTTTAAATAATGTAGATAATTTTTAAATAGTTATATTTTTTTATGGTTTTTTTGAAAGTTAGTGAGGAAATTTTTATTAAACAAGAAGAAGATATAGTTGTATACCAAGTATGTTTAAAATAGCAATAGAAATAAAATGTGTTTCAAATCTGAAATTTTTGTTTAAGTAATGTAGATAATGCTTAAATAGTTATGTTTTTTTATGCTTTTTTGAAAGTTAGTGTAGAAATTTGTATTAAACAAGAAGAAAATATAATTGTATACAAATTATGGTTAAAATAGAAATAGAAAAGCATGTCATTATTCCACTGAGTCTAGGCTAGGTTAATCATAATGTTTAACTTCCAAAAGAAAATACACTATTTATCAAAAGGAAAAATAACTAAAGCATAGCTAATAAACTCATAAACTCGATGGCTAGCATGAATAAAACAAGACATTTATATTGGTTGTGCTTTATTGGAGATTTCCATGGCTCTCTTAGAACTCTGACTTGGTACATGACTCTTCACCTTGAAGTCTATTCCACTGGTAAGATTTGCTATAGCGGGAAAACCCCTCTACGAACTACATGAGGGTTCTAAAATGTAGTCAAAGCTAACCATCTAAAGTCTCCTACTTTCTATCAACTATCCCGACGTTATCCCACAATCATACATAAAAGGCAAAGTATAGGGATCTAATAGGCATACCTTAAACTCCGCATCCGATATCGATCCCTTTGTGCTCAGTTGTTTCCTGACCGTAAGTCTTCTCCCAAGGCTGACCTGCATTCACCAAAAGACAAACAAGAAACTACAAGCATGTAGACATCATAACCAACAAATCTAAACAAATCATTAAGATTTTAGATGTCATTTGGCGGGACGAAAAAAGTACTTCTGTATATTAATCTCACAAATGTTGTTTACAACATGAAACCGACACTGCTTCTTGAACTTGGTCCTGGACTCCTCTTCACCATGCACCAACTGCTTCCACACGTTCTTCTCCTCTTCAATTCTTTCTAGGGAAATGGCAAGGATTTCCAAAGGAGGAAGAAGGCATTATGGCTCAAACTCACAATGTGGTTGCAAAATATTGGGGCAACGGGGGAATATTGAAATGGGCAGAGTTTCTATGCTCTCATGCTTCTTTTTGGAATGGGGCCCCAACACCTTCATTTATAAGCCAAAAGAGATAGTAACAGTTGGGGTGACTGGCTATGGGCACTCAAACAAGTAAGTAACGGTCCGGAAACCCATATCCATATTAAATTTTCATTTTTCATGATTTTTTTTAGCGTACGCAAGTTGTAGTGGTGCAGCAAGCGTGTGTACATAGGCAGTAATGGTGTAGGGCGCATACACCTTCAAAACAATGGTTTTTAGAAGAGTTGTCCAGTGATGACTTGGAAAAGATAGCAAGTAAGATGACCCGATGCCAGGTATGCATGTCTTGTGCAGTTTAGGGTTATAACAGATACCCCCTAATGTGTGAGGTCACAAGAGCATCTGATGGCTGAAATACATTACAAATATTCACCAATGTATGGAGCGAGTGAGCCCAGGGATCAGAGTTCGTAAGGTGCCATCTGTAAAATAGCAATTTGTCTCACTGAGGCGGGCATTACCATGCTCAGGATGAAATAAAATCATGGATACCAATCAAATACACTACAGATCGATGTCATATAACTATATAAAGTGTATCCGTGAATAGTACATAGCGGATCTACATCTCAAAATAAAAATATATACATGTATAATATCTGATGCGAGTTATGCACTCCCTCGGAGAAAAATCGTGATCACCAGGACCTCCTCTTATCTCGGCCCAAAGAACTCAATGGTTCTTCCGATCCCCTATCAGGAATCCTGCATACCCATAATTCTTTCTGCTCAAACCTCCTTTCTCTTACTCGGAGGATCGGAACTTTGCCCCTCGTGATTTCAACTGTTATAAATTTCCTCTTCGGATCCCCGAGACTCGAGATCAGTCAACGCTGACTTTTCCTCTGCCTATTGGGGTTTTCGCGCTATCACGACCTCACCACTTGCGACAACCAATTCTTGAAGTATCGACCCCGATGCGCGAGGTGCCGAGATGCCGAAGTCACGATCTTGCTTCCTTGCGTCTCACCTCTCGATCGTTCAAATTAATCCCGTCTCGACTACTGAGACCTGAGTCGCCGATACTCGGAGTATCGCTTCTTCACGACCCTCGCTGCTCACATTGCCTATTTCTCGCCCTTCAACTCTCGAGACCCGATGTCCCGAGATCACCTGCAACGTTACCCGCCATGGCCCACACTATGCGCGAAATCACCGGGACTTCTCTTCTCGCGACCTCGCAATTTCCTTTACACAAACTTGGAGCCTTACCTCGTGAACTGCCGATGTGATGATCTGCTAATAAAGTCACGCTCTGCATATTTCCAACCGATGCTTCTGCCAAATGAACCTCGAACTCCTTGCACTTTGGCACTGTAGACTTTACATCCACCTCTCTTCTTGCACAATTCTCGAACAAGAAGCGTCTCTCTACGAGACTTGTGCGCCAGCCTACTTGCGTAACTTCTCTACACTTTCAATGATAAGTTTCCACGCAAGTTTTCAGCACTTTCTCAACACTTCAAACACCCTTTACCAGTGGAATCCTTCGACAAATTCAAAGGTCTATCTTCCCTAAATCTTTCCAAGACTTAAACTTTCTTGGACTTTCTCCTACATGCACCCTCTGCGGCAAATATCCAACAACTCCCAAGTGTTGAAGTTTCGACACTACACACTCCTACGACAACCGTCTTCGAGGTCCTTTGCTCAGAATCGCAACTCTGAGTCTTCGTCCAGCCTGCGACACCTTGCACGGCTCCGGTGCCAACTTTGCACTTTCGAAGGAATGAGCACAAAAGCTACCTCTAAGTAGACCCTGCAGTCACGCACTCCTTGCGGACAAATTCAACTGCACTCCTTGCAGGAATTCTCTGGCTCACTTTACAGAAACAATTGAAACTTATTCCCTCTTCCTCTCAGACTTCAATTCGACCATGAAATCACATACACAGCATATAAAAAAAAATGCATGATAGGAAGCAAATATTCATGAGCATAATATCAACCATACACAGAGAATAACACAACCATGGAATTGAATTAAAGCTTTTCTATTAATTCAATCTCTATACATGGAAGTTCTTCATACATGTCTCTGCTCTTCTCTTCTTCTTGCTCTTGTTTCTCAATATATTACAATGTACAAAGGAGGGTGTCTATATATGTTTTCCCTCTTGAATTCCTAAGCTATCAAATCTACAATTAAAGTTCTATCTAACAGCATTAAAACCATTAAATGCCTCAACTACCTAAGGACGAGAGCTTAAAGGCTCAAGGTCCCCTTTACAATACAAGTGCACTTCTTTATGAATGCCTTCATTAAATAATGGCGCAACAACTTTCAGGTATTTCAAAATGTGTGCTGGCGTTGTCCAGTTGTCCTTTCTGCTCCATGCGCTGGCTCGCTTGATGAGTGAGCAATGCTCCTGCATCAGTATCCATATTCAAGAAGCCAATGATGTCTGATGGATGGATATGAGGTGTTCAGAGCTCAAACAACAAATTCAAAATCTTCAAAACTCAGGTAGGAGTGTAATATCAGTCTACGAATTCACTACCCAGAGGTCTTTGATGACTTGTTGTGAACAGACAAGAGGATCTCGATGATCAAGCAGAAAAATTCATTGATTTCGAACAAGGACTTGATTGGTCTTTTAGGGTGGTCAGGCATGAGAACAAGAGACAAACTGAAGAAGGGTCGACTCAAGTTTAGTAAAACTTCCCTTGGACAAAAGCATGATAAAAGATGATACTTAGGCAGTATGGAATTGACATAATTTCACAATGGAGGATGCAACGCAAACTCTCCAAATGCTTGGAAGGATAAACAAATAGAGGAGGACAAATCTCTAAGTAGAGAGAACAACTTCCTAAGGTCATATTGAATCCTAGGGCTTGACGAACAAACGAAAGGATGCACTTTGTCCAAGGGTGAATCATTGTGTTGTTAACAAAAAGAAAATACTTTCCCCTTCCACTTTTTGGGGTATATTTGATTTTTTTTTGTCTTTTTCAATAATTTTGGGAATCTTGGAAAAAGAATAAAAGAATGCTACGTTACAAAGGAGGATCGATTGTCACAGAAATACTAGTTCCAAGCCCAAGGAACACATCGATGCTTAGAGCAAAGGGGACATATGCAGGAAAAGGACACTTGGAAAAAATCCTCCATCGGTCAAGGTGTCAAGACGCAGAGGCAAAGTGCTACAAGGCTTGTGTATAAGGTATGCTTCAAATGGTTCAGTTGAGAGAAACATGGAGCTAGCATTAGGCCAAAGACACAGGGATGCAAATGCGATTAATAAGACATAATGATAATGTCCTTCGATGTAATTTTAACAAGCCTAGAGAAGGTAAGCTCGATGGTTTTTCATTTTTAGAGTCTGAAAAAGCGTAAAAGGAGACTCTACTGAGGTACCTTTTTCAAAAGTAGTCTAGTCGGCTCGAAAAAGGGGTAAACTAGCACCGAACAAACGTCTGTTCAAAAATCATTTTAATGAGTATGACACAGACAATATCACTTGACAATATTTTCATATTTAAGGAGTCTAAAAATATCTTAACTATGGATTTCGTAAGGGGTGTTCTTCTTGACCAATTTAATGAGTTTGAAGAGACAAGGTCACTCGACAATCTTTTAAATTTTAGGGAGTCTAAAAAGATCTTAACTATGGACTTCGTGGGGGTTCATTTTCCAAAAATTTAGTCCCTCAAGCCTAAAAAAGGGTTAAAATTATACCTAAGAATACTCTTCTAGTGAACCAAAGTTCCTAGAGTATACCTTTGCTCGTAATTTTGACCATTTGGACCGAATAAGGGGTAAACTACCGCTGGACAGACATGTCTTCGAATTTTAGTTTGGCAAGCGTGAAGGGAAACAGGGTCACTTGGAAATTTTTTCATGTTTAGAGGGTTTGAAAAGGGATTAAAAGAAGAGCCGTTGTTTTTGGGAGTCCTGAGGGTGAGGTCAAAAGTGAGAATGAATCATGCAAGTGAGGCTCAAACTCATAATTAGGAACAACTAATAAGGACTCCCAAGCCTATGATCATTAATGACGGCATGGACACCAAAATGCAATCAAGATCTACCTAGGGCATCCATGTGAAGGTAAGATCTACCACTAAGTTACGACACTTCTAGAGCAGGAGTGAGGGTTCTATGTCGCAATTCAGTGGGATCGATCCTATAGCAAAGTGAAAGAGACAACGAGGTGCAACAAGTGGAGGTGGAATCTTATCTTTTATGCACAAAGCTGGAAAATTGAAGTTTTACCAAATGACCTTTAAAAATGACCCAACTCTCAAAAAATTTCCCAAATAACCAAAGTAAAACTTATCATAACATCCCCTGAGAAACTGAAGAACCATAGTGAATGATTTTCAAGATAGAAAAAATGACAAAAGGGTCCAAAAAATGACAAAAGAGGGCCAAAATGTCTATAAATAGAATGTTGGTAGCTCATTATCACCATTACAAATTTAGAATTGACCAAAATTCAAAAAACACCAATTTTTCGAAAGAGTTGATTCTGGGAGCTTCAGTGGACGAAACGAACTTCTGCTTGGATCAAGTAAGTACAAACTAGCCCTTCTTGGAATTCATTCTTCCTTTTTTGCATTTATTTTTGTTTTTTGGGGGGCTCTGACCTTTAAAGAGGTCGGTCCTCTGTGTACACAGGTTGTCCAAGCACATCCCTCGTGTGCACATAGGCAGAAGATAATTTTCCCATGTACACATGCGATTGTCACCAAGACAACCCGTGTACACTTTCCAACAAGTGGTAAAAATAAAAAGGCAAGAGTTAACTCTCCAAACTTTGGAATTTTGTAGGATGCATGTTTATTGGAGAGAGAGGGAGCATGAGGACATTGATTTTTTGGTCTCAGAGGACCCTGCTGCTATCATTGTTTTATCACAATGTGGGTTGTTAAAGTTCTTCTAGTGTCTGTTTATGAGGTCACAACCCAGGTTGTTGAATGCTTTGATATATTATTGACATCCTGACGTAGAGGCATTTATGGTCGAGGGGTAGTGGTTGACTCCAACAACTGAAGGCATTTACTTTCTGACTGGTCTCTCGAGGAAAGGGGATCTAGTCAACTTGCATACTTTCCCCCACGGGCCTCACAACATTGAGAAGTTTATTGGACTTCATTGCAAGACTGGCAATGAGAAAGTAGTTTCTCAGGTGCCTATACATAAGATCCACAACCTATCTCTCAAAGTTATAGTTCTACTCATTGGGTGGATCACTAGATCCATGGCTTTGCATCAGGCTTCCTGGGTGCACATGCATTGTGCAGTACAGTGCTTAAATGCATGGATTTTTGACTGGAGTACAACCATCCTAGATTGCATGATGAGACAACTAACAAAGTGTGAGATACGGGAGCACCGAAACTTCAGGTTTGGGATTGTTTTGTTCCTTTTTCTTCGAGAGGGTACCCAGTCTCAGTCCTTGAAAAACAATACGAGGGAATGAGGCCTCCCTCCTAGTGCTATGCAGATGGGTGACAATGTTGCCGTGATAGGAGGGAGGGAGGACCATTGAGTCCTTTGATGATAAATTTTTTAGTAGTGGTCATGGAAGATTCTAAAAATAGAGGACTACCCCTATGCCAGGATCAATTTTTCTAGGGATCCTGACATGCCTGTACCTCCCAGAGCGAAGCGAAGAGAGATGGGTAAGTTTTCTTTTCAAAGTTATTTAATTTTTATGTCTTTTTATATATATCATTTTTTTGTATACCAGTGTATCTGACACTTATGTATCTATTATGTATAGATGTGGGACTAGTGCATCCAATAGACTTCTCAAGGACTAGGCGACGTCCTCAACCAGAGGCAAGACCAGCTGTAGCCATCCGACAAGCAGCAATAATAGGGGGGGCTCCAACTGGAGAGGCTGAGAGAGTATTGAGATGGGTAGAGATGAACCTCATCGCGCTCACTCGTATAGTCCCTATGGTGGAGATCGAGGATATCCCACCATCGATGCAACCTCATGTAGTTGGGGTGCCATGAACCTGGTTCCATCTCTTCCAGCGTTTGGAAAATGTTGTTGTTCACTATGGCAGGGCCAACAGGCCCTTCCCTTAGCTAGGTTGGACTACTTATGTGCCGAGAGAACTTTTTATATATTTTTGAGGGCATAAGCCATGTGACTCTTATTGGACATATTTTTGAGGTGCTTGTGCCCACCAATGTACTCTAATACTTTTGATATATATGTGGATATTTTACATTGTTTTATGTCTTATGGATTACATCCATTTTACAAATGTATTTGCATGTGCATGTGTGTGATCTTCCTTACATGTGTGCAATATGTCAATCTAATACATGATTATCTAAAGTATCTGTGATTTGATTCAATCTCCTAGGAACATGGATATACGTAGTGTAATCAAAGATCCATTCTAGAGAGACATACCCTAAGGAACCGTCAGTGTAGTGTAGGATCGTAAATGCGGTAAACCCGATTTAACTAGGACACAACCAGTTGAGCATCTAAGTAGACCCGGAGATGAGAGATAACATGCGACAAAGTGTCACAAAGAAACTCTAAAAATGCATTGTATTCAGCGACATTGTTTGTGGAATCACCTAAAAAGATACCTCTTGATGATAGAAACTTGCCCTCAGGTTTGAAAATCACCCAAGCTATGGAAGCAAGCCTCCAAGTGTGATAACTAGCACTGTCTACAAACCCAACGAACACCTCTGATTCACTTAACATATGCCAAAGTGAAAAAAATGACATAAAAAACGACACGTTCATAAAACCAAAAAGACAAAAACTAAAAAGAAAATGTATAAGACTATACATGTGTTACAAGAAGTCACTCAAGGATACCCACCTACGAGTCATACTTCTTCAGGTATATCCCATTTCTAGGCTCCACCAAAGTGTTTCCCTCAAATTCTGCCAGATGATAAGCACCCTTCTTTAGAACCTCCTTTATGACGAATGGTCTGAACCACATGGGTTTGAACTTGCCTACCACCATGGGGTCCTTATCTTGGTCATAGAATAGGAAAAGGTCGCCTTCAAAGAAAATCCGAGGATAGACAGACCGATCATATTGACACTTGACTTTTTTTTTGTGAGCCTCATTAGCCAAGGTTGCATCCTGACGTTGCTCAAGATATAATAAATGCTCCTCAAGCGGTGAAGTATCTGGCAATAACTGTACTGCCAATTTAAGATAGGGGATCTAGTACTCTATAGGCAACACTACTTTCAACCCATAAATGAGTTGAAAATGTGAGAAAACATTCATAGTCTTAACAAACATTCGATAGGTCGATAATGTCGAGTACAACATCAAATGCCAATTTGACCTGGCCAAATTGATAATTCATTGTAGAATAGTGTTAAGGGATTTATTCATAGCTTCCACCTAACCATTCGCTTTTGGGTAGTAGGGTGACAAATGTTCTTTCCTCAACCCAAGATTTGATGTTAACTTAGACATCATTTTGATCTAAAAGTGACTTCCATGGTCAGTGACAATCTCTCTCGGGACATTGAACCTTGCTATTATCTGGTTAAGAAAAAGGAAAGTTGTTGTCTTGCCATCATCTTTAAATGTTGGCATAGCTTTGACCCACTTTGTGAAGTAGTCTACTGCCACAATGATATAATGGTGCCACCTTGCAGAAGGAGGGTTGCATGTAGCATAATCAATCCCCCACTTGGTGAAGGGATCAATTGTGATGACGGGAAACATGGGAGCGAGATGTGCCCTCATCTTCTGAGAGAAGATATAACATGGGTGGCACTTCTTAATCGATTCAACATAATCTTTGATTAATGTCAGCCAAAATTAACCGGATCATAGAATCTTTTGGGTTGTTTCCAACCCAGACAAATGACCTCCACATGCTCCTGTGTGGAAATTGTTAAACATGATTTCCGCTTCTTCATAAGTGAGACACCAGCAAAGGATGCAATATACACCTAGATGATACAAAGTGTCCTCGAGTATTAGATAGTTCTTATCCTGATAGTGTATACGACGACGCTCATCATCAGAAGCAGAGGTGGGGCACTTCAAAGTCTAGAGATAGACTCGTATATCTCCATACCACGGGTCTGAGGATGCGATCAAAAACATGTCTCCTTTGATAGACGACTCCTCGGGTATAACATCACTTGATTCGATCGAAAGTTATTAAATGAGTTCCGCGAAGACCAACGACTTTTTGGATTTCGCCGAGACAAAATCCAAGTCGAATTCTTGGAGGATAACTATTCATCTATTGATATTTCCATCGATTACACATTGTGTTAACACGTATTGAAATGGATTCACAACAGAAATGACTGTGGTCTTGTGAAACAACATGTAATGATGGAACTGTTGGATAGCATGAAGGACTGCCAATGCAAGTTTTTCAACGTCGAAATAATTGAAATTAAGTTCTGGTCGAACCAGGCCTCCGCTCAGGTAATAGATCATGTATTCTTAGAGTAAATCATCCTCTTGAACCAAGACCATGCCGATGGTTGACTCTGCAGCGACCAATTATAATAAGAGATATTTATTATAATTGGGTGGCCAAAGCAAAGGAGTAGACGTGAGGGCGCGTTTCAATGCTTCGAAAGAGCATTGAGCAGCTTTGTCCCAATGAAAAGGAACACCCTTCTTCAGTAAACACATGAAACCTTTTGTGATATCGACATAGTTTGTGATGAAATGTCGTAAGAAGTTTTCTTTTCCGTGTAAAATTTGAAGCTAAGGGATTGTGCATGGGGGAGGAAACTGAACTATCGCCTTAGCCTTTAAAGGATCAACCATGATCCCTATTGTCAAAACTATGAAACCGAGCAAAAGACCCGATGTTATATAAAAGATGCATTTGTTTGGATTCAAGTGAATATTGTAGTAGAGAGATTGCTCAAAGATAAGTTGGAGGTGTGTTGGATGATTAGATCTCTAACGAGATCATGATGCTAAATCATCAATATAAGCCTCGACTACGTGTTTGAGGTCATGAAAAGAAAAAGACATGGCCTATTGAAAAGTAGCTCCAACATTTTTCAGACCAAAAAACATCTTTCGATAAGAAAATTTACCCCATGAACAAATGAAATTGGTTTTGTGTTGATATTCGAGTTTGATCTATATCTGATTGTATCTTGAAAAACCATCCATGAAAGAAAAAGCCTCGCAACCTGCGCATTCATCAACAATCTGGTCAATAAATGGCATGGGGAAATTATCCTTTGGACAGGGTTTGTTCACATCATGGAAGTCTGTACCCTATTTTTTGTTGACTAGGATGGGATTTGACACCCATTGAGTCAATTGAACAGGGTAGATGAAATAAGCTTTGAGTAGTTTCTCTACTTCAACCTTAATAGTTGTTTCTTTCCTAGGATTAACTAGTCAAAGGTTTTGTCGGACTGGCTTGGCATCAGGATATGTCGTGATTTCATGTTCAACAATTATTAGATCTATGCCTAGCATTTCGTCGTAAAACCAAGCAAACATGCCATGCAATTCTTCAAATAAATCTGTGTAGATTCGACTCTCCTTGGGGGAGCAATCTGCTCCAACGAAGATATTCTCCACAACGTCGGGGATTCTAGATATATCAATAGGTATCATTTTAGCGATAGTTTCCATATTTCCTTCAGCATAAACAATGTGCATAGTCAAAGGATTGATAGGACAAGCCCTATCTCCAGTCATAATCAAAGTGAATTCTCCTACTTGAATTCTTCTTAACTCTGGGAGAAAATAAGATATGTGATGGAGATCATCCCAGGGTCTATCCAGACTAGTCATTGGCTCAATAATCACCTCGTCTGAGGGAAAGACTAAGTCTAAAGAATCAGTATGAGCAAGGGAATATTGAGCCCAAATAGGCTCGAGAACCAGATCTAACTCTTGTGCGGGAGTCGGATCGGGGTAGGAGGAAGATCGTTGGACTATAAAGTACATAACTTATGCCATGGACAAAGGCATGGCCATGTCATGGTTCCTTGTCCCTTCTATTGTAGCTAATGGGGAAGGAAGAGTCAATGAATCATTAAATTAAGTCATGCAAAACAACAAGATTTGAACGATTTCAACCCTAGGCTGGTCAGGGCCAACTAATATGTAATTGACATTGCATGTGGGACGCGAGTAACCAAAAGTGCCCATCAAAGGTGGGCACAAACCAACCCCTACATTGACGATGTCGGGCTAAGGGTTATCAATCATCAAGGCCATGGATACCCTCGATGAAGGGTCAGGACGGGAGAAGTATAATTGATGAATGGACACGATCTGACTCTCATTTGGAAATAACAAGACCTGGAAAATTATCATGATCATTGCTTTCATAGCATAGGTCCAAATCCTTCCTAACAAGAGATTGTAGTCAAGAGACACATCGACCACTTCAACCTTGACACACATGGTCTTCCCCCCTAACTGCATAGGAAAGAGGGGATGATTCCATCTGGTCGAAATGAATGAACATCGAAAGCGGTAAGAAGAGTAGGTGACGGAGACAAAACGGTTTGGCCAATGGCCTTCCAACATGCCAAAGACATCATTCATGTCGAGGTGCCCTCATCAACCATCGTACAAAAAAAAAAATTGAGTAAAAGTTGTTGTCGTGTAAGCCACTGCTATCTGAAATTCCACGTGGTAACGAAGACAAGGTTTTAAGTCAGTCGTATCAAGCATGATCATTCCCATATTGGAAGGAAACTAACAGAGCCTTTCTCTAGGAAGGGAAACTCTGGAGGACTTCCAAAGCAGACATCGCACAAGGGTTTTATGACAAATCCTCCAACATAGAGTAGTTCTGGTCGACCCTTGTGTTTGGGTTGTGGGAAGCTTTTTGGAATGCACCTTTTGGGATGCATGTCATTTTTTTCCCAACATAGTCTCAATTTGGAGAGGAAGATATGGGTTTTCGACTTCTTTACCCTTCTCAAAGGTGTTTTCTATTCTATAGTCGCGTGTCCTAGTTGTTATGTCAATGCTACCTTTCATGATTTACATATTCGCAGACGAAGGATTAATCACAGATGGAGGGGGTCCCCGACTACCCCCTTCTGCACTCGAAGAGGATTGAGTTAAATTTTTCCCATGTGGAAATGGATTTGTTAACATGGTAGGCTATTGTTGTGTCAATAACTTCTGGGCCTCCGCAAGCCAAAGGCACTAGTGATTCGGGTGGTCTTCCGTGCAAAGATTACATGGATACGTCGACTTCTTATTTTCTGTGTTGTCCCTTCCAACATTATTGGTAGGTTTCTTATCCCCCTTACCCTTCTTTCATTGTTTCTTCTTTCTGTCAAGCTTTTGAGTGGCCTTCAGGTTTGTCTATTGCACACTGTGTACATCCGATGTTTGAGTAGGGGTAGAAGTTGAACTAGTGGTCTGGTTGGCCATTGTCTTTTGTATTGACAATTGTTGCAATTGTTTGTTTACATGGTCATAATTAGTTTATTATCATTCTACGATATAAAATTATTTTTTTTCAAATTATGAAGCTTTCTAGGAAATTTAGTGCCCGTATCAAATTTTTGTCAAGGATGCAACAATTGCACCAAAGGCTCTGGTGCAATTGTTGTAATTGATGCAAGAACTGATGAAATTTAGTGCCCGTATCGAATTAGTATTGGTGCAGGCTCTGGTTCCTCCTCCTGTTGACTTCGAATGGTTGAAGTATGAAAACAATGTCGGACGCAAATGGTTGAAGGTGAAAAATGTTGCTAAATATTTTTCGTAGATAAATAACTGGCAATGTTGGCACTCAAGGTCTTGGGATTTTTACGACCATGCATAGGAGAGAAATACAAGAACACATCATGTTTTCACACAGAGATAAACATTTGCATGATGGAAGGAATAATGCGCATGTGCAAAACTAGTTTTTTACTGCGCATGATAGAATATAAAAGATAGCACATGCAGGGCAAATCAAAGAATATATTCAAGAACCTTCTTGAATAATAAACCAAGGCCAAATCAAATAATATATTAAGAACCTTTTCAAATAATAAACAAGGACAGGACAAGAAATCATGGGATAGAGGATGGATGATATGGTAAAGTTTGTTAGGATAGCCACCCTCCAAGGAGGTGTCACATGCTAGAGAGAGTGGAGCAAAGAAGAAAGAGATAGAGAACCATAGAAAAAGAAGGAATAGAAGAAGAAGAACCAATCATTTTTCACTGTGAGACAATTCTGGAAAACAAAGTATGTCTGATTTGATTTTTTGTAATAGTATAGCTTGATTTTTGGATGAGTTCAATCGAAGTGTTGTAACAATTTTATGTAAGTCTGGAAGAAGTCCTGTTTTGAGTTTGTAAGGGAGTTAGTTTGGTAATGTAGAGCATGGACATAGAGTTCTTGGCACAATGTAATGCATTGTCTCTAGAATGAATTAGAGCACAAACAACATTTCAGTGGGTAATATCAGTCTTTTTATATAATACAAATGGATGGAGCAACCTCTCTATCAATTGTTATGTGTTTGTGAGTTAAATGGATTCTTATGTTAATGGTTTATGTTGTTAATTTATTAATTGGTTATGATTGAATAAATGAATGACAACCTTTACTTGCATGTCTTGTCCTTGCATATCCTACAGAATACCAAATGTTCTTTGTGATTCTCATTGCATTCTTACTCTATTCAGTCCTCGAATAAATATTGATATGTTGATGCCTTGGGAATTTTTTGGTAAACGCTTGATAAACCCAAGGTCATCAACCCCGCAATGCAAGGAAGGATGGATGTAAGTGAGACAACAAATGGTTTTGTCTCCCACTCATGAAGGTTTTGTAGTCCAGGGTGAAGAGAGAGAATGAGGTGGAATAGGAAATACAAGATGAGAGACTAAGCCTATGATAACCAATGTTGAGCATTGGAAAGAAAGGTATATCTACACTATTTTGGGTAAGCTTTTTTTTGTTTAATTTCCATGTTCACTATATGAATGGATAGAGAGGAAAACAACCATTAACACTAATCTGAGACTCCAAGAACCACTAGAATAGGAACATACAACAATTAGTCGACTAAAAAATATGGATAATAAGTGGGCTCAAGTAATCGACTTTTGTCTCACTCAAGTAAAGGAGTGATACATTATTGATTTCTCCATTGAATACAATGATTTTTTGAGTGAGGCTAAAAGAAAATTTGATGAAGGTCATAAGAAGAGATTGTTGGAAGAAACTCCTATGTGGATAAAGATGTTTTTCATAAAGAAATGATTGATGTGTGTGGGGCCTTAAATGATGGCCTAGTAGACCCCCTAGAACTGAAAGTGTGTGGAAATAATGGGGGATATAGAGATACAAAATCGATCCATTCGACTGCATCCAGAAGATGTTGAGATGAGGTGAGGAGAGAATGGAACCAAAGGGGAAAATGAGAGAAAGATAAGAAAGATAAGAAATAAGACTTGATATCATGAGGAAAGAAGAACAATAGAGAAGAAAGAAGATAACAAAGGAGTGAAAGTAAATGGTTTGGAAATATATGAAAGAGGAAGGAGACCACACATGAGGAAGTGTGGGAGAGATCATTTTTTTAGGGAGGAGCACAGAGGGAGATAATCCTTCAAAGAGACACAACATGAAGAGTAGGGTATCAAGAGAGGATACTAGGAATAGTAGTAGTAGTAGTAGGGTAAAAGAATAAAAATTGAGATCCATTTGTTGTTGAGAGATGTCACAACATCAATGGAAGATGAGGTGCAAAGTAGAGACATTGATGCAAGAGAAGATGGTGAAGAACCCCTTAGGGAAGGGGAAGTGGATTTGGCTATTTTAAATGGTCTTGCACTGCTTTAGATAGGAATTTCTTTGGCATCCCTTTTTAGAGATGATGAGAGAATATGGAGGAACCCCATCTTTGAAATAAATCCCTCGTGCATTTTCAACCAAGAAGAAAGAACTTCTAACAAATTTGTGATAGGAGTAGAAGAAAAAAGAGTAGAACAAAGAATAAGAGAGGTCATAAATGAATAAGAAGATGAAGTCAACAATACATCATAGGGAAGAGTATCGGTACCAATATCACCAACAACTACAATTCAATCCTGAGGACATATGATATAAAAACCTTAAGTTACCAATATAACCATTAGTGTTTCTTTGATAAAAAATCTTTTTTAGTTTCCAAGATCTTTAAAATGGCAATGCATCTTGCATTGCTATGTGATTAGCCTCACTTAACTAGACTCTTATGCTTGTGAAATTAATTTCTTAATCCAATCTTCATAAGTAATTTGTGATGTGTAAAGAAGAGATTCTGAGAGAAAAATATAGACACAAGAATAACAAAACTTGTTAACGAAGTTCACCATACATCCTTTTTACATCTCTGAGTCCACTCCCAATAGTGAGATCCCTCTTCATTATTCTCAAACCACTGAAATCTTACAAAGAAAGTCTTACAATTCAACTTATGAAATCACTTTTCAGAAGTGAAACTCTATGAAAGAAAAGAGAAACAACCATTGGCTTCTACATGAAATTATGAGACTCTAAAGTATAGACTCTACTGTACTTGTCTCATAAATAAAGGATCTGGAATCACTTTATGGATCAGATTTAGACTTCTCTCATAATCATATAAATTTTGACTATAATGATGATATACTAATGAGCAGGCCCTCGTGACTCCCCCTCTAGAACAAACTCCAATGTTTCTCTCTGTTAGATATGCATCACCTTAGTTTTCTTGTCCATGCATCTCTTTAATACTTTTATGTTAAGCTACACCAATTGATGAACATAGGTCACATTCATACTCCTCTTGAAATTATGTGGCATTTGAGTATAAATTTGGTAGACTTATGAATAGGATCTCGGGACTTCCCCTATGGCACAATGCCCAATATTTCACTCTCTCAGTCCATAACACCTCAGTATGCATCAAAAAAAAATTTGGCTGCACCGATTTCCATGCCCTATTAAATAATAAAACTTCTTCCAAAACTAGACAGATTTTTCCAGATGTGGTGGAATCCATGAGATCTCGTGGAATCTAGTAGATATGGTGGAATCTGCAAGGACACCTTGGATTTCTAGACAGTTCCATGTGGTGCCTACTAATTAGGCCACGTGCATGTCTCTCATTGTCCATTGTGATTTACTGGTTTGATGACATCACCTGTTGATTATGGTTGTACAACCTACCACATGTCGTTGACTGGGATGTCACATCATTTACTCACATCACCTATGCCATGTCAGATGTACAAATTATAACATCACCCCTTACATATGTCGATGCCATCCCACCATGTCGGTTGTATGGATGTTAACGTTATACTACATGGATAATAACATCATCATGTTGATTGTACCTGCCATGTCATTGTCATCATGACGTCAACATACCACGTCAGTATACAGACATGCCATGTCACTGTATGGATGACATATTGTAGCATGTCATGCTGCCATGTCATCACCCTAAGATCATCTATTTGTTTGTACAGATGAAACCTGGTTGTTTTATGTGTTGCCACATCAATTGCTAATGTCTTGTTGATGTCAACAACATGAATTGATTTATCATTTACCCTATTTGGAAAAAAAAATAACTCACAATATCATCTTTACACTACATATGTTTGAGGAGAAACTCATGTCGTTGGAAATATCTCCGCAAGTGCTATGCAATGGTACCATTTTTTTCAATGTTTGAGACAATTTACTTTTGAGCAATTTTAGATCCTCCTGGATCATTCCTCCCCACTGGGGCGTTTTTGGACCTCGAAATTTTTTTATGCATTAATCAAGTGAGGGAATTAGGGATGATTTTAAGGATGGAAATTTATTTTAAAATGTAGAAACCTTGGCGAATCTTACTTGTCCTTCATATGCCAACTATAAATGTTTGGCGATATTTTTGTAAAAATATTCAAATTTCTAAGGATTTTATATAGTTTTTATAAAATTTTGGCGATTTTTAAGGTAAAATAATTTTATTTTATAGAATTTTGGCGAATCATTTTTAAAATAGCGAATCTCGTTTTGGAAAAACCATGGAAAATTAGCCCATGAGCGAAATTTAGCCCCTAAAATCATCCCTGGAGGGAATCACCTCCCCACTTGTCCGATATCCACCCATCATGACTAGATATTAAAAACCTAGCTCATCACAACAAACTGCCCAACTATGATAAAAGCTACAATTATATTGTTGATATAAACATTGATTTCTCTGCTTCCACAATCACTTGCATTCACTATCATTCCTATTAACCACAAAAAAAAAATAGAAATAGTAAGGAATACATTTTTTTCAAAGGAAATGAATCAACAAACTTCTCTATCCCCTTAACAATTTTACCAAATGAATTCATCAATTCACGATGATGACCTAGGTCACAACCTGGTGTTCTACTCAACAACTTTCATTTCAATGTCTTGAAGGATTTTTTTTTCTTGCCTCTCTAATGAAATACTTGTTTCAAACTTTTTAATGAATGCAAAGGAGATGCTATATATGGGAAATTAACAATGAATTTCCTCTAGTGTTGTACTACCCCTAGGAGTCAATGTGCAGAGAATCAATACAAATTTGAAAATCAAAACATAGAGAATCAATAGAACTCTGAGAATCAAAACGCAGAGAACCCAAATGCATAGAATCAATACAACACTGGGAAGAAAATGTAGAGAATCAAACACAGAGAAAAATATCACTATAATTGTAGAGGCCAAGGAGGTAATAAATGCCTAGGAGAGAATTCATTGCTCGGTAGAGAAATGATCCAAGAATTATTATCCACACCCAGGAAAGCAAGGCATTTGAATCTAAATATTTAACACCAGAGTGAAAGAAAGTCAATTTGGCTCCTAGTTGNAACACAATTTCCTTGTATTAAAAAAAAAAAAAAAAAAACATAGAGTAAAATAAAATGATGGCCCAAGACCAAAATGCAATCTTCCTCAATAATAATACAACGCAATAAAATTCCCAACTAGAACAAGAAAATACAACAAAATGAAGTAATAAAACGAAGCTCATAAACATAAATTTAGTGACCCTTTTGCAATTTCACATAGGGCACTATCGCCCAAATAGAATTTCATATGCATAATTGACGAGTATTTTTCTTTTAACAACATCTATGCAAGTGAGATTTTGACAATAAAGAAATGCATGAACAATAAATTGTGTTATTATTTAATAAAAATTAAGCACATGCATACTGCAGCCAAATGTGAAGAACCAGAAGTGAATGTCCCACGCTCGTGCTCCATCCAACTCCATCTTGTCGACTGATGAGACCTCACTGTTACCTCCCAACCAACTCTAGGGGTAATCTTCTTCCCCCTGAGCCCCACGAGCCGCAAATGGTCCACACACATAATACTGGAGAATGATAGCACCCAACTCACCTCACAAGGTCGAGCTACCACTCGTTACCTAAGATGGGTATCCCAAATCCCACAAGAGAAAGTTTAGTCAAGATAAAATTTCAACAACATAACGTTACACAAGCTAGATGTGATCCACACTCCTACTATGCCATCATTTTTATAGAGTTTTCTTAGTCATTAGTTTCCCAAAAACCTCTTTATATTCCATTTTTCATTTAATTAATTTCGAAAAACCTCCCCCATACACATGTCGTCTCATCCCCTAGTTGCACCAGAAAATCAATTTTATTAATTAATTAAATTTGTTTATTTTCCTCACCCACCTAAAAGCATTCCTAAAAATGCTCCTCGGTGTCCCATTATTCCCTTACAATTCTTAAATGACTTATGCCTTACTTAAATCCTAGTTGAGTTCATATATCGAAATTTTGAAGGATAGATTCCTTGCAAAGTTACCCCTTTTTCTTTTAAGTTTTCCCTCTCTTTAAGTTTCCCTTTTTCTTTTAGTTTCTCTTTTTCTTTAATTTCCCTTTTCCTTTTTTTTAACTAAGTTAAGATTTAGGAAGTTTAGACAAACAACCATTTACTCTTTTTATGAATTTAATCCTCCATTATAATTTTTACATTAATAATTAAAGTTTGAATTTCTCTCATTAGTTATAAGAGAACCTTTAGTGAATTGAAATTTTATAAAAAAAACCTTAGTCAATAAAATTTTTATAAAAATGACCTTAGTGAATTGAAATTTTATACAAAGGACCTTAGTGAATTGAAATTTTATAAAAAGAACCTTAGGGAGTTAAAATTTCCATTTTAATCGAGTTATATGTCTAATTATTATTATTTTTTCTAAGGTTCCACTCAGACCTAGGTTTTCAATTCACTAGTCTTGGCAACAGTTCTTAAGGGAAAATTAATCATTAAACTTTACTTATCATATCATTCATTTCAAGGCTGATGAATTCCTAAGGAGGCATAGTTTTCTAGGCACTAGGTTTATTTACTTACCAGTTAAAATCATGATGTGCCCTTTAGGATGCAGTATATGCTCCAAGGGTGCCACTTGCCTCCCTTTGTTTTCTTTATGCGATATGTCCTTCAAGATGCACTACATGCTCCAAGGGTGCCACTTGCCTCTTTCAATTTTATTTCCATGAAATTCCCTTCAATATGCACTATTTGTTCCAAGGTTGCCTCTCGCCGCTTGACTGAATTTGGTAGACGTCAAACCTTTGGAGTCAATACTCTATCAAGTGATATTGTGGGAAACTAAGGGCCTCTACGTAATAAGGACCATGCCTTATTTTTTTCCCCTTAGAATCATCATTAGAGACTATCACAGTCTACCCTCACGGCATCGTGGGTCTTCTCGAACTAGGTAATCATTAACCTATAGTTCGATCCATGATGAGAGTCCTAGTAGGATGTGGTAGGGTTGCTGCCACACCTCTCCCTCAATGTCTCTAGTTGTCGTGGATGATCCCTTCACTCCAAATGTGAGTTTGGTCAACAAGATATCCTCAACTTGCATCCATCAACAAATCATGTCATCAATACCAATCAACAACATAATATCTAATGGTATGTAAATATGTGACATCAACAACATTCAAACCCTAACAATCCACTCCCAATTTGATCAGGAGTCCAAGGGATTTCATTGATGGCTTGGAATCCTCAATGTCTAGAGTCTTACACACTCAAGAGAATATCATCAACAACACCTATCGATGCAAATACAAAAAAAATAACATATCATCAAATCCACAATATCTCATAATCATAATCAAAACAACCAATAGTATAATGACCTGGATCACTTGCACGCAAGTGCCCTCAAAGAATAAGTCCGCTCACTACACACAATAGCAGGATGTTACATAATCATAGATTTAGTTCTTAGTTGTGTTGTTCACATATCCATATTCCATCTCCTATTACTTGGGCAGGCTTGTCTCAATTCTCATTGGGAGAGTTTGAAAAGGGTGGGAGTTAATAGGTATCATTGCATATTTTTTTTTGTGAATAAAAGTGGAGCCTTATATTAATTCAAACTGAAATCTTAAAAAAAAGATTTGTAGCCTATATTATTACACCAAAATGATATCATCAAGTCCTTTAGGACTAGATTGACTCTAGATCCCTTTTGATACCAACGGTCCAAATCTCTTCTGATACCAACAGTTATGATCTATTCTTTCTTATCACGATTTCGCGACTTTGGGAAATAGCTACCATAATGCTTTGGACTCCCAATAGCCGAGATCCAAAAATTTCCTTGCATCAAATCAATGGAACTTGATCGACGGTCTAGATCACTTGTCGTGCTAACGGTCCTGATCTATTCTTGCATATCCCAATTTCACATTTTGTGATTTCACGACTTTGGGAGATCACTGCCTTCATGCTTTGGACTCTGAATAGCCAAGATCCCAAAATTTTCTAGCATTGGATCCATGGCATTAGATCGAAGGTCCAGATCTCTTCTGGTACCAATGGTCCTGATCTTTTCTCCCTTATCGTGATTTCTCATTTTGCGATTTCACGACTTTGGGAGATATCTCCCTTCATGCTTTGGACTCCCGATAGCCAATATATCAAATTTTTCTCACCTCTGATCCATGGGACAAGATCAATGGTCCAGATCTCTTATGGTACCAATGATATTGATCTAATATTGCTTATTGTGATTTTTCATTTTGTGATTTCGCTACTTTAGAAAATAGACTCTTTCATGTGTCAGGCTCCCGATAACCAAGTTCCCAAAATTTTCTCACGTCAAAACAATGGGACAAGATCAATGGTCTAGAACTCCTTTGGCATCAATGGTCCAGGTCCACTTTCTCTTTTCGCGGTTTTGCGACTTTGAGAAAAAACATCCTTGGACCTTGCGACTCCTCATTGTTGAGGTCTTGGAATCATCTGTCGAGTGTTGATATTCTGTGTTGATGCTTATGGTTTCCATCTCACTTGAGCTTCAGATCATTTTTGACTTGGAAGGAATTCTAGGTGGAAAAAGGTGGCACCCCTTCCATATTTGGGCCATCCACTTGGGCAAGCTCCTCCCATTTTTTCCAGAGGGGTGAGCTTTGGGACTGCCTGGGATATTGGAGAATGATCTGCTGCATCAAGTCAACCCCTATATTGGCCAATCTGTCTACAACTTTGTTTGCAGTTTGCTTAATGTGAGAGGGGTTTAGAGTTAGAGAAGGTGTCAGAAGATCCTGGAAGCTATGAAGAGGGCCAAGGAGGTTCCAGTTGGGAGTGATTTTCCCTGGATCTCTACCATTCAATATTTTTTTTGTGAAGTCTATTATGATTTTGGAGTCTCCTTCAATAATCAGACAGGTGGGATTTTGATCAAGATCCATTTCCACCCCTTTTATAAGACCCCAAATTTCTGTTGAATTGTTGGTGTCATATCCGATATTTCCTACAGTGAGACTTTGAATTTTGCCAAGACTGTTTCTTATGACCGCTCCATAGCTTGAGTGTCTTGGATTGCCTTTTGATGCGCCATCAAAATTGACCTTATGGAAGCCTGGCGGGGGGGAACCATTAAGAGGAATTAAGGGCTTTTGAAAAAAGTAGGGTCTGTTGAGGAGGGGTGGAGTGTGAAAAAGAGAAGCCCCAGGAGTTGAGGATCGAGAGCTCACCTGGGTCAATGGGGAACTCTTCCTTGATCCATGAATGAAGTTGAATATTTTCCTAAAGATGATGGATGATTGTATTGTAGAGGAGGGTAGGAGGAGAAGGCTTTGAATGGAAGATTCTTTTGTTCCTCCCTTTCCATAGTTGCCACACTATGAAGCCTGGTAAGATTTGCTAGGATTTTTCCAATGTTGAAGCTTGTATCCAATGTTGCAGGTCATTTTTCATTGCCACTTGAAGTTCGTAAGGAGTTGATTTCCAACTTTTCTAGGGAGAGCCACTGGGGTTTCCTGTTGACGGATCTACTGCTTTGAGAGTGGCAAGATCATGAATGTGATTTTCGTAGGTTTGTAGATTTTCTTCCAGTCGTAGGGGTGACATATGATTCCACGAATCCGTCCAGAATAGGGCACTTTTACCATTGTGAACTTCCCAGAAAGCATGTTCCTGTATGAGTGGTCAAATTTTCTAGGTCACATTCTAGATGTTGGAGCCCTGAATTTTCCCCCGCATTATTATAAGTTGACTTTGGTGCATATTTGGGGCATATTTTCATTTCCAAAGTTTTTCCCAAAGTTTTGTTGTATTTTTGAGCCATCTCCACCAAATTATTTCTCCCATGGTGCTATTTAATTTACCAGGGTCCCGTAGACCCAAACCACCTGAAGATTTATGCTTACAGACTTTGTCCCAGTTGACTAAGGCCCATTTTTTTCTATAGTTGTGTCCATGCCATAGGAAGTTTCTTTGAGGATTCCTTATTTTCTTTATGACTAGTTGGGGGGAAGCTAGGTCTAAGAAGAGGTAAGCTAGTATGTCTTGGAGGACTGACTTTAAGAGGATGGTTTTGGATGGAAGGTTGAGGGAGCGAAAGGTCCAGTTGTTGAGACGGTTGGTGATTGAGAGTAGGAGAGAGTCCCTGGAGATGTTTCTTGCTGCTAAGTAAGAGAGAGGGAGTCCTAAGTAGTGAGAGGGAAGAGTGCAGACAGGGGTATTGAGAATTTGAGAAAGGTGATGTTGAATTTCCATAGGAGTATTGAAAAAGAAGAGCCACAACTTGGATTGATTAAAGGTGGTGCTAGAGGATTCGTTGAAATGAGAGAGGATGGAGATTAGTTTGATTACTTCTTGCATGGTGGGGGCATTCATTATTAGTGTGTCATCGACAAATTGGCTATGGGAGGCTCTCGATTGTAATCTATGAAGAGGGAGGCCTTTGAGGGATCCATTTTGAATTGAGGCCCTTATGCAGCATCCTAGTCCTTCAACCATTATGAAAAAAAGAAAATGGGAGAGAAGGTCACCTTGCCTTATCACTCTTGAGGTGGAGAAGGGTTGAGAAGGACTACCCGCCCGTCCTACCCTACAATGGTTAGGACCTCCAGGACACATAAGCAATGCTCAAGCCCAGGTTCCCATTGATTTTGACCATTTAAGGTCTCAAGTCTGGTGACTTTTCCGAGGAACAAGGAGGTATCTACATCCCCCCTCGACACAAGCAGACTAAGCACATTAAATGTCTACAAACCAAGTACTACATTAATTGTAAAGGAAAACCACACCCTCCACAGGAAGCGCAAGCTAAAAATGACTTGATCCACAACCAACCATTAATCATGTCTAAAATAGTCCAACTGACCCTCATGTTTAACATCAATTACTCATCCAATAGTGAATCAAATTCAATTAGCCCATAAATTACAATTCTATATTAGTATAAAAATCAACAAGTTTGATTGCAATTAGGTCAATGTACGCCAATCTAAATTAACATTTAGAAGTGTATCAAGTGAGCAAGTCTAAATCATAGCTGGGACATCAACGTCCTATAAATTTAATCCTTAATGCAATCATGGTCGGGAATGATGTGTAAGACATTTATACTTGTTACTATATAACATTTAACCAGTAGAACTGGTCATTCCATGAAATGATCAGTAGAGAAAGTATCAAAGGCTAGGCATTAAACTTAAGATCATAACATGCTGATTGGATTGAAAGAGATATAACAATTACTCACGATACTATTATAGTATTTCCTTGAAAGTAATACATTTAATCAATTATAATACATTGACAATTAATATAGCAATTAACAAGCCAATTAACATGACAATAACATAACAATTAATATAGAAAATAACAAGGTTATGTACATCAAGGTAGAATGCAATAGTGAAACATTTATTAACTCATTAAATTACTACCCGTTGTCTATCCTTACTAACTATACCAAACTTAAATCTATCTACAAATATTAAGGATTTGGCTAAGAAGAGTAAATTCCATAAGGCCATATTCATTCAATAAGAAGCTAAGACCAGATATATAAAATTAGATTCATTGCTATAAGCATTAATGATATTTATTGCCTTATGTAATAAAGGAGAATTATTGCGAGGTATAGTAAAATTCAGAGGTAAAAGTGAAATGCAACAGAATCCCATATTGGGTTGTCTAAATAGGTGAGAAGTTGCTCTGTAGGTGATTTTGAATTACCATGACTGTAAAACTATGGGGTAATTGCACAATGGTTGTCAGATAAATCGGAAAGCGTGTAGTTGAAGGTCACCATATGATTTACAATCAAATGCCACTGAAATCTGATATGTCTTACTCCATTTGGCACTAACAGTCAAATAAATGGAAAGGGATAATGTAGAGAAGATAAGGGTCACAACAGTTACACTGTTTCAATCGCAGATGACCTAATTGTTGAATTTAAAATTAAGGTTAAAAGTCATAGAGGTAGGGAGTTACATCGAAATCGTACTTGCCATCAGGGGTATGGCTTGTCAGAAAATTGTAGTGTCATAGCAGAGGTAAAAATCAAGGTTACCACTCACAGAAAATGGCTGAGCTATAAGTTCACTGAGTTACAAATCACAGATGTAAAGTTTCACATCTTGTTCGTGGGTATAATTGTTGATGTAACTATAATCTGGGGAGTAAAACCAAGGCTGGAGTCCTAAAAAGGAAATATAAACTCATCCAACACCGTCATGTGTGAATTTGAACCCTACATAATGTACAATCGCAGACACAACGACAGCCCAAGCAAATGTAGGCTGAGTAAATATGCGCACCATAGATAAAATGCAGGTAAAAGGGATAAGTGGATAAAACATGGCTGTAAAGGATGGATGAAAGGGAGAGTTACTTTTCCAATATCAAGTGATGGGCACACAGAACAAATTCACCATTAATTGATAATTACTCGGAGTTAAATTCTCGGTTAAAACTGATGAAGACGCAGAGTTTAATTGGCCATTATCAAATGATGAATAGATAGAAATGAATTTGCCATTACATAATATTTACATAGTTAAATTCACCAGTTAAGTTATGAAGACGCAAGGCTAGATTGGCCATTATCCAATGATGAACAGACATAAACGAATTCGCTAGTAAATAATAATTACACAGTTAAATTTCGCCAGATAAGTGATAAAGACAAAAGGCTAGATTGGCCATTATCCAATAATGAATAAATAGAAACGAATTCACCAGTAAATAATAATTACATAGTTTAATTTTTCTAGATAAGTGATAAAGACGCAAGGCTAGATTGGCCACTATCAAATGATGAGCATACAAAAATGATTTCTCCAGTAAATAATAATTACAAGGCTAGATTTTACAGCTACCACATAATGCAATCGATGAAGTAATATATTTTTTTTACATCCATTACAGAATTACAACATCAGAGGTAATATTTCTACATCAGCTACACAACTACAATTGCAGAAGTAATAAAAACCAATCAATCCATGAAGAACCAAAATGCATATTGAAGTTAAATACTTTTTACATCTCAGAATACCAATATAAAAATGTTGACAACAGTAAGAGAATGCCAGGGCCATAAAGATAACTTATTGAAGGGATCACAGAGATTCTATTAGTCAAGGTGTAGAGAAATACACAACAAGGAATCATGATAATCCATATGCAGAGGTCGTACTGAAGGACACAAGTCAAAAATCAGGCGAGGACATCCACAAAGGTAGATAGTTGATAGGTTTGCCTTCGCTTCACCATCCTCGCATAGAAAAGTAGGGCATTGAGATCCATATGTCTTTTAACACTAAGGCGACAACCGTAGATCAGGCCTTTGGCCGACTACTCAGGTGAGGATTGTTGAGCTAGGGATGAAGGATAAACAACCTCAAGGTCACAATCAACACACAGGGTGATCACAACATGCGTGAAGATGAAGGCCATGGGATTCAACCACCATTGAGCTGGGCTAAGGAAAGTTTCAGCCACTAAGTTAAAATAAAAGAAAAAACATCATTTTACTTTTCCATTAAATAAGAAAATCTGAGCATAAGTCCTAACACATTCTACCACACAAAAATCAAGAGAGCGTAACGTTGCCTGATCGCTCACTCTGAATGACGTCTCGCACACTCTGTGTAGCTCTCACTCATCGACCATTGAGACTTCACCAGTACCTCCCAGCCAATGCTAGAGGTAGTCTTCTTACCCCTTAGCCCCCCGAGCCGCAAATGGGCCACACACACTATCTAGAGATTTTGACTAGCTCCCACCTTGCCTCACAAGGCCGAGCTACCACTCCTCTCTGAGCTAGGTATCCCCAACTCCCACAAGTAAATGAGTCAAGTAGATATTCCTGCAGCGTAATGTTACAAAAACAAAAGATGGTCTTTCATCCTTCTCCCTCCTTCAATATATAGAGTTTTGAACTTCATTTCCTTCCTAAAATCTCATTTAATTAAAATTTTAAAATAAATTCCTAAAAATTATTCTCTGTAAAAGTGTTCCCCATCCCCTACATTCCTCCATTAATTAATTTCTTTAATTAGTTAATTATCCTATTTCCCTCGCCCACCTAGAGTTTGTCCTATAATGACTCCTAGGTGTCCCCAAATTCCCTTACAGGTTTTAAAGGGTTTCCTCATTATTAAATTGCTAACTTAGAAAGCTCTTAAATGGTAGATTCTTTACTAAGTTGAATTTCCTCTTTTTCCCTTAAGTTCCCCTTTTTCCACTTTTCTGTTTACCTACTTTCCTAGTTTCCTAATATTTAATATTTTCCCTCTTTCCCCTTTTCACTTAGAACTCAAAAAGGAAGTGTGGAAACTAACCCCTTTTTCCCTTTTCTTATTTAATTAGTATATTTTAAATTATCAAGTACTAAAACAATCAACTCCCTTTTTAAATTTTAATCCAATAGATTTTTTTTTGAAACAATTAATTTCTTAATTCCTCTATGTCACAAGATTTAATGAAGATCATAATTATTATTCAAGGGGTTTTTATTTTTATTAATATTATTATTATTGTATATATATATTTTTTTATAGAGATACAAAATTTCACCACTAGCATAGTTTAGACTTAAATCTTAAATTTTCGTATCGAGCGACATTTAATTAGGGAATTTGTTTTAAAATACTTAACATGTTATTCATCCTAAGGCCATCTAGGTTCATTCCTATAACATCAACAATGTGACGTGCCCTTCAGGATGCACTAGGTGCTCCAAGTGTGCCACTCGCCTCATCTGTTCCCTTGCGTGATGTGCCCTTCAGGACGCACTCTGTGCTTCAAGTGTGCCACTCGTCTCTCGACTGACTTGGCAGACATCAATAACCCCTCGATTCAATACTCCACCAAGTAAAAGTGTGGGAGACTAATGGCTTCTAAGGAATAAGGCCTTTGCCTTATTGCATGAGCCTTAGAATCATCATGAGCGACTGTCGCAGTCTGCCCTCATGGCATCGTGGGTCCTCTCGAGCTAGGTAATCGTTAACCTATAGTTCGAGCCATGGCAGGAGTGCTAGTAGGCTGTGGTAGGGCTATTGTCCACACTTCTCTCTCAACATCTCTGGTAGTCATGCGTGACCCATTTACTCCATATGTGAGTCTGGTCGGCAAGCTATCATCAGCCTACATCATCAACAAATCATGTCAAAATATATCCATATCATATCATCTAAGCAAATGCGATAATATCATAGTAAAAATAATCAAACCCCAATGGTACACTCCTTCACTTGATCTGGAGTCCAAGGGGTTTCATCGATGCCTCTACATCCTCGAGGTCCAAAATCCTACACACTCAATAAACCGAGTCAATAACACCTCTCTATGTCAATGCAGTAAAAAAATATGTCATAAACCCATAACGCCTCATAATCAAAATCAATGGTATTAATAGCATAATAATCCGGATCACTTGTGAGCAAGTGTCCTCAAAGAATAAGTTCGCTTAGTGCACCAAAGAAGGATGTTACACCCATAAGAGAGACTCATTTTGTTCCTAGGTAATTATAGTTGGGATGTTTTGGATCACCCTCTCTATTGTTGAGGTGCAGTCCGCCTGGATTTCTAAGATGATATCCTTGTAAAAGTCATTTATCTCATGCGTTATTTCCTGATGAGTTAACATGGTGTTTCCTTGAGAGTCATCCAGTGTCATGATGTGATTGATAAGGCATCTTTGGATCATTAAATGGTAGAATAATTTGATGTTCTTCTCTCCTTTGTTGATCCATTGAACCTGAGATTTCTATCTCCACATGATATCTTCTTGCTTGTGTCTTTCTTCTAGTTTTATTTTGAGTTCACTTTCCTCCTCCTATTTTGTGATTTTGTATCCTTCTTGAATGAATTGTGCCTGGAGGTTCTCTAGTTTTTGTTCCAGTAATTTCCTCTCTTGGAAAATGTTCCCAAAGACCTCTTTGTTCCATTTGCGCACCTCTTGTTTAAAGTATTTGATTTTTTGCTATAAGCAATACATTGTTTTGCCCATCCGTGTTTCCACAGTGCTTCACGTGACAGGACAACTCCTGGAAGTTTGGATGAGAGATCCAAAAAAATTCAAATATGAAGGGTTTAAGATTGGGGTTGGAAATAGTGTCAACCCAGAGCTGAACCAGCCAGTGGCCTGAACCTGCCTTCGAGAGGATGTTGGAATATACTAGGGGGATTTCCAAGAGGATAGTTTTCGAGATGAGGAAATGATCAAGCATGCATGTTATTTGATGGTGTCCTGATATTTTTTTGGTCCATGTGTAGGTTCCATTTCTATTCTCAATGTCTACCAGTATTAGGTTCTCTATGACTTCTTGTAATTTTTCACTATCCTATTCCATGCACTTTTTTCCCCCTCGCTTTTCCTCCCTCTTGAGAATCATGTTGAATTCGCCCCTTATTATCCATTATCTGCACTCCTCTAAGGAACCTAGGTAAGTCAAGTTTTGAAGAGAGAGGTCTTTGTCTTGGCTATTATGTGGTCCATAGGCATTTGTGATCATTCCTTCCTTGTCTGAGACGATGACTCTATAGTGTACTATTATGGTGGATGGAGTGGAGAAGCCTTGATCAAGGATGACTATTTCAAGATTCTATGGGATGGTCAGGCCTCTTGAAGCCCCTTTTAAGCCTATTTGACAAGATTCAGAATTACACCGGCATATTTTGATGATATCTTCTACATCTTTCCCTACACAATTTGTCTCTTGTATCAGGAATATATCAGGGTCTTCCATTTTGATGCAGTTTCGAAGAATCCTTTGTTTGGATATTCCATTTAGGCCTTGGATATTCCAGGTGAGGATCTTTATAGTTAGAAATTGGGTGGATTGAAAAAGGATCTCTCTGAGAGCTTGTGAATCTATCCCGAGTTGATCATATAGTTTCCCACTTTCTTTCTAAGTTGATGAGTCATTTTTTGCCTCATCACTTGTTTTCTTTGGGGTGTGTTATTGGATCTATTTTTTGGTCTATGTTGATCCCCAACCTTGAGGTGGCCCCTACTGATGAGTCCAAAAATAATTTGTGAAATTTCTTGATTTGGTTCTATGGTAAGTTTTGGAGATCCTTCTTATTGAGTGCTTATACTAACCTATCTAGGTCGATTTCTGTTAGGTCGCGCTCATCCATTTCCATGATAGTTTCTTCTTCTTTTTCTATTTCTTTTACTGAGACTAGGTGAGTCTGTGTGTCTTCTTGGGTTGTTGGGGTTTCATACTATTGTGATGGTTGGTCTTCCTTGTGCTTGCTGAGATCTGTCCCCATGGTCTTGTGGGGGTTTTCCACTTCTTCTGCCTCTCAGAGGTGATTGAGGGCTTCAAAAGAATTATTATTTGTGTTCTTTTTTCCATTAATGGAAGTGGGCTTCTTTTGTGCTTGTCTCCTTCAATTTTCCACCTGGATAAATCCTTCCTTTATTTTCTCTTCAGCCTCCCTTCTAGGGGGGGTGTTGAGAGAGCATCCTCTAAAACCTTGTCCATGTTCATGTCATTTTCGACATCTAAAAGGAATGTGTTCATAGTCTATGGTTTGGTCCCATTCCTCATCTTGGTATTCTAAGATAATTGTTCCTCAGAGTGCTTTGGAGATGGTCATATAGACACAGATCCTTGCATAAGAGGTGTATTTTCTTTTTTTGGTAGCTTCAGAACATTTAGGATATTTATCTAGGGTGTTGCCTATGCCTAGAAAAATTTCTTCTAACCAGAACTCTTTTAGGTATGGAATAGAGGCGAATCCATATTGGTGTGTATGCAAAGTTTTCCTTTTATGGGCAGAAGAGGTCTATCCATAATTGAATGTAGAGGCTAGCCAAATGATAGAAATATGGTCCCCATTCAAATATATTTTCCTTGTCTTCCAGGTTGTATAATATTACTATGAAGAAACCATTGTAGCTTAGTTGGAGCTCATAGTCTCCCTTGGGATTCCACAACTCCTTGATCCAGCGAGTTAGGTCATTTTTTGAGGTACAAAGGCCTAAAAAAATTCCTATGAGGGCATGGTATCTCATGAACTACGTGTGTTCCCCTATCCTATTGGTTTTGATGACATATTAGTGTGCAATCGGGGCTTGGGGGAATACATTTGTCGGGTATCTAGGCTCGACCTTCTTTTGGATGCGATTTTTCGGCATCCATGTTTGATTGTTTGCTAATATCCATATCCTCCTACAAATAAAGGTCTCGTAAGTGAAATGGTCTGCATGCCCATGAGTTCTCCAGATCATTGGCGACAATGTTGCGGTAGGGGGGGGATTTTGCCCCCCCTTATGTTCCCATTCTTCTGTAGCGATCAGTTCCAGAGTGAATAGGTGGTCAAAGGAGTGTAGAGGAGTTTATACATGGTCAGGGTAGGAGAGTTGTTGGTGCATGAGAACCCTAATCTTCCAGAGCTTTTGTTCTGGTTTCTTCATAAAATCAAGATTCTTAGGTATCATTTCATGTTGAAAATTTTTTTAGTTATATATTAAAATTGAAAATTGTCATTTAAATTATTAATTTAATATAAAAATGTCTTAAACAACATTTAATTTATTGAATCATAGGTTGGCACATCACAAGCATTACATGTTTCAAAATTTAAAACTACAACTTAATCTGGTAGTGACTCAAAGAATGGTCTACATGCCCATGAGTTCTCCAGATCATTGGCGACAATGTTGCGGTAGGAGGGGGATTTTCCCCCCCCTTCTGTTCCCATTCTTTTGTAGCGATCAGTTCCAAAGTGAATAGGTGGTCAAAGGAGTGTAGAGGAGTTTATACATGGTCAATGTAGGAGGGTTGTTGGTGCATGAGAACCCTAATCTTCCAGAGCTTTTGTTCTTGTTTCTTCATAAAATCAAGATTCCCAGTTATCATTTCATGTTGAAAAAAAATTTAGTTATTAAAATTGAAAATTGTCATTTAAATTATTAATTTAAAATAAAAATGTCTTAAACAACATTTAATTTATTTAATCAGAGGTTGGCACATCACAAGCATTACATGTTTCAAAATTTAAAACTACAACTTAATCTGTTAAAATCATTTAAATTTAATTTTCAAATTTTCAAATTTGAAATGTGTTATATACAATAATGTGGAGAAGAGAGTACCTAAGAGTGTTCTTGGGAGGGAGATTGGGATACAGGAGGAAGAACCCATACCCGGGAAGAATACGTCCATTCATGATGATTCATAAATGTATGTTCATTGCACATTAGTGAGTTTTAATTTTCTTTTATGTTGGGGTTTTATATAAAAGTGTTCAAGCTTATGTTGAATAAGTTTGTATTTTTTACTTTTATCAAATTTTAGTTTTCTCAATTTTTTAGTTTAACCTTTCCTATTCAAGGCTTTGATCAATTATTTTGAAATATATAGAACCCCTATATAATATTATCATTGTCTTAAATGGTACATTCAAACTTATTTAAGTTTAGATCATGATGAAGACCTAATTTTGAACATGAACATTTGATTATTTGAGAACAGGCTCTATCCCACATCATAAAAGGGGAAGTTTCTAAATTTTCTTCAATTGCATTCCTTGCCTTCTTGACCATGAATGGTGTGGTCTGAAATTTTTTTTTTCTACATACAACGAAGTGAATTCCTTCTCTCTAGGGTATTTTAAAACTCTTAACTAAATTGGTTACTAACCACAAAAACCAACATTCAAGTAGATTTACAAATAAGTTATGTATATGTATATACAAGTTAGCTCACACATATTGTATATTTGAGCTAGCTTAGAGATAATTTCAAAGAGCATTTGATTATATGTAATATGAAGATATCCCAAAGATGAAAGATTTAAATGGCTTTTGAAGAATGAGTTAATATATATGTAGATTTATGTTTTCTTCATGTACATGAAATATTGTATGAGAACATATATTCCACCATAGAAAGAGGAGATAAGTATTTTCTAGAATAATTGTTTTTAAAATGGATATTTGTGAGATTTCATAGATATAAGTAATTTCTTGTAAGAATGACTTAATATGGAGATTTATGAGTCCTTTAATTTAAAAGGGCATCGTGGAATTTGATTATATGACCACTGCATAAGAGGAGAGAAGTATTTTACTGCTGAGGAGATTAGTATTTTAATATTGAGAAAATAAGATCAAACAAGATCACTTGGGATGAGAATTTCACCTAAAGGATTTGGGACTTTCTCCACAAGGAGATAATTATTTCATTGGAAGAATGACTTAATATGGATATTTGTGAAATTTCTTCATAAACAGTTCTATATTTATTTTCAGATTAATATCTAACTCTGAACATGTAACATGCAACTCTTGCACACACTGAGCGAAAGTATTCTTCGAGGACACTTGCTTGCAAGTGATCCAAATTGTTATATTATTGGTCGTCTGATTATGATTATGAGGCATTATGGATATGATGACATGTTATTTTGTTGTATTGAAATAGACAGGTGCTATTGACTGGGTTCTCCTGAGTGTGCAGGAATTTGGACCTCGAGGATGCAGAGGCATCACTGAAACTCCTTCGACTCTGGATTGAGTCAGAGAGTGGAATATTGGTGTTTGATTGTTATTGACATGACATCTGTACATATGATTATATGTTATGATGATTGATTTTTATCGCTAACATGATTCATTGATGATGTAGGCTGACTAGACACATGTGTATAATAGGGGTCACACACGGCAACTAGAGACTTTGAGAGAGAGGTGTTGGAGAACTCACGTCATGGCTTGAACTATTGGTTAATGACTACCTAGTTTGATAAGACCCACGATGTCGTGAAGGAAGACTGTGATAGTCACTAACGATGATTCTAAGGGGTATGCAAGAAGGCAGGGGCCTTATTCCTTACAGGCCCTTAGTCTCCCACAAGATCACTTGGCTGAGTATTGACTCCAGGGGTTTTTGATGTCTCCCAAGTCAGTCAAGAGGCGAGGGGCACCCTTTGAACATGTAGTTTCTCCTGAAGTTCACATCATGCAAGGAAAATGGAAAGATGTGAGTGACATCCTTGGATCACATAGTGTGTCCTGAAGGGTACGTCATGCAAGGAAAAAATAAAGAGGCAAGTGAGACCCTTGGAGAACCTACTGTGTCCTGAATGACACGTCACATTTTAACTAGAAGGTGAATAAACCTAGACTTCCTTAAAATAAATGATGTGATAAGTAAGATTTAAAAACATTTTCCGTTATAAAAATGTTGCCCAGCCTAGTGAAATTAAAATTTACGTCTAAGTAACACATGTGGTCAAAAATAATAATCATAATTAAACATGTAAAAAGAAGGAGTTAAGAAATTCAATTAATTTATTGAAATCAAATTATAATGGGGGATCAAAATTTTAAAAGGGGCATGATTGTTTTATCTACATATGCTAATCAAATTTTTAATTAGAAAAAAACGGGGTAAAAGGTTGTTTTTCTACACTTGCTAATATGAGTTTTAGCTAAAAAGGGAAAAAAGGGAAACTTAAAAGAAATAAGAAACTAATGGAAGAAAGGGAAACATACAGAAAAGGGGAAACATAACGAAAAAGATGAATGTCTAACTTAGTAAGGAATATTTCCTTGGAAACATTCTATTTTTGAACTCTACTAAGAATTTAGTAAGGCGTAAGTCATTTAAAGTTTGTAACGGAATATTGGGACACCAAGGAGCATTTTTAGGAATTCTTTTAGGTGGGTGAAGGAAATAGTAATAATTAAATAATTAATGAAATTAATTTTCTAGTGCAACTATGGGGATGGGTGGCATGTGTATAGGGGAGGTTTTTTCTGATTAAATTAATGAAAAATAAATTAATTGAGAATTTGGGAAATAAATCACTTAAAAGCTCTATAAAAAGGATGGAGAAGGAGAAGTATGTATCTGATCTTTATGTGTAATGTTACACTGCTGAATTTTTGTCTTGACTGAAGTTATCTTGTGGGAGTTGGGATACCCATCTCGGGTAACAAGTGGTAGCCCGACCTTGCGAGGCGAGTTGGGTGCTAGTTGTTCTATGGTATAGTTTTTGTGGCCCTTTTGTGTCTTTGGGGGCTCAGGGGGAATAAGAGTAACCCTATCATTGACTAGGAGGTACTGATGAGGTCACATTGGTTGGCAAGCATAAGCTAGACGGAGCGGGCACAGGACAAAAACTGCACAGAATTAAAATTTGGCTAACGTACACCTATTAAGTTGTTACTTGCAATGAAATTCAATTTACACATGTTATTTATATATACTCAGTTGACGATTTCATTTCCATCAACTATCTTGCGCATGCTTTCCTATGGTACTTGTAATCCCCTTACTTGTTGTTTTCTAAATTAATTTTCCTTGGTGAACTCAACTTTTAATTGCACTGACTTATCTATGTGGGTTTTATTGATTATTATGAAGAGATTGTGTTTTCTCTTCCATCCCTTATTCCTTTTATCAGTAGTCTGTTCCTGAGCAGTTGGCCAGGAGCCAAATTGAAGAGTCGAATTGGCAGTCATCACTTCGGTGTTTAAAGACCTAGAGATTCAAATGCCCTGTTGTTTTGTTCATGGATGGTGAGTGAAGGATAAATTACACCCAACCATCTACCCTTCCTTATCTCTGCATTCTTATTTTCTGATTGATCTCTAATCCTTGCGCCTTCCTGTGAATGAGTATCCTTGTTATTTCTATTGATTCATGGTAGAACGATTGGTCTTGCACTTTCTTGTAATTGATTTCTTCTATGTTTTTTATGGTAAAACTCTACGTTTTAATTGATGAATCCCAGTGCCTTGGTCGGTAAATATCAATGTTTTAATATGTAAATGTTTGTGTTTATTGATGATATGTCTGTGTTCTTATTTTATCAATATCTCATCCATGCTGATGTGTACTCACCCCAACGTTGGTAGCAGCGAAGTGATCCTTCTGGTACAACTTAAATCAGTCTTCAAAGTAGCATCTATAAGGAGTTTACACCATTGCAAATTTAGAGGATGGTTATGTAGTGGATGCTACTGAATTTGATTTTCCTTCTAGATTATGTAATGCGTTGCAGATACCATTGCAAAATCCTTATTGGTTGTATTATTCCTTTCTTGTATTAATGATAATTAATGGGGTGGGGTTTTTATTATTTTTACCTTCCAAAAGGTGTTACACATCACTATCATTTCATAAACAAAAATTATGACTTATATATACAATCTTTCTCCTTCTAAGAAAAAACAATGTCTAGATACCAAACCCAGTTGAACAAAATTTTCTTGCAATTTTCCCCCATACTCAATGATTTTCATTCCTTTCTCTCTGCATTTGGTTGCTCAGAAAAATTTTCGAGTTTAAAAACCAACGAATTTCCTTTCCTTTTACAGAGAAAATCTCTACATCGAATCTCTACATTCGTGAATATCTACACAATGAATCTATACATTCGTGAACCGTTGCATATTAATTTAGACTCCTGGATTGATATTTACACAACAATTTATTCCTGTGATAATTTATTCCAACAATTTAATCCAGTGAAAATTACTCCAACGATTTTACCTGTGAACTTCATTGCTAATACCTGTGTTTTAAAGGATAGTGAATCCCCTTTTTGAGTGAATAGACAATGTTTTGTATGATCGTATTTTTATATGAGTTCGTTTATATGGATGCATTCTTAACTTTTATATGACAACAATTTAATATTTTACTGTGTTTTTTATACTTTTATTGGACTCGGATTTTACAATTTTGACTACAAATTTAATATATTAAGACAACGATACCATTTATTTAATTCGACAGCTATGTCATGTATAAATATATAGTTTTTTTATGAGTCTTCATTTTGAGATATGTTAATGGATAGTGTTTTGGTTATTCCTTGATGAATAGCATTTGGATAGCACTATTTTTGTTAGCATATTGCACTCGATGTTTTGGATAACATTATATACTATATTGACAACAATATAATGCACAACGATATATATTGACAATGATATAATGCATAGTGGTATTATACTCTATTGACAATGATATAATAATGCAAAATGATTATTATACTCTGAGTTTGGATATTGATTTACACTCTATTGACAGCTTGGATAGCAATTTATACCCTATTGACAACGATATATATTACACATCATCAACATCACACACAGTGAGATCACATTTCACTCAAACATATTATAGTTCACTCAACAATATCTTTAATATCCTTCAGTAGTATTTGGACAACGATTGGATATATAATGTGTGCCATAGATTTATTATTATTATTGACAATGATTTAACATATATCTTTATGACAACAATTATAAATAGCATTATGTTTGTGTAATAAATAAGAATTATGTTATATGACAATGATTCCATTGTGTAATAAATTGCATTATGTCGTGTAATAAATAGCCTTATGTTTATGACATCAAATACACAATTAGATGACGTTTAATTATTGTTGACAACGATTTGTAATAAATGTAGTCACCTGTATTATTAGATACCAATTTTCTAAAATATCTTGTTAACTCTATGTTATTCCTTAAATTTGATCAATTCCTTTTAAAAGACAATGAACTATTGTGTAAAGGACAACAAATTTTTGATAATTGATATTGTTTAAGGACAACGATTATTTGTTAGCTAAATCACACATTCACATTTTATTCACAACATTTACCCCAATCACAATGATTTATTTGATTGATAAATCACCACAATTACAAATGTATTCGATATATTTGTTATGCAAATAATTTGTTTGTTTCAGTTGCACTCAAACATTTATCTTTGATTTATAGTTTTGGTTTCCTTGGCATTATAATTGGTTATTGATGATTTCCCCTAATGGTAAGAAGACATGAATTGATTTTTGAGGTAGTCAACACTCTAACGAAGAGTGCTCATTTATTCCTGTGTGTACAACATATGAGGCACCTGACTTAGCTATATATTTCATTGACAAGATTGTGAGGCTACATGGTGTGCCCAAGAGGATTATATCTGATAAAGAATCAATGTTTACTAGACTATTTTGGACTAGTTTCCAAGAGGCATCAGGAACACAAATTAGCTTTAATACTGCGTATCACCTGGAGACAGATGGGAAGACCGAATGAACAAACCAAATCTTGGAGGACATGTTCCACATGTACGTCATGGACCAACAGAGGTGTTGGGAGGGATTCTTGGCACTGGTAGAATTTGTGATAATGACAATTATGAAAGCACCATTATGATGGCGCCTTTTGAGTTTCTTTACGGGAGACTGTGTCGAACGCCTTGAGTTGGGATTGGTCGGAGGAAAGGGTCCTGGTGGGACCGAAAGATATCCAAGAATTGGAATATCAAATGCAAACTATAATACAAAGGATCAAGGAAGAACATAAATTGACAGAAGAGTTATTTCGATGCACATTGTGTAGACCTTAGTTATGATGTGGCGATCGATTATTCTTGCAGGTGAAACCACATAAGAGTTTAATCAACTTTGGAAAGGGTGATAAACTATCTCCTAGATTCGTGGGATCCTACAATATTATGGAAAAGAGAGGGTTGTGGCCTATTGACTAGCCTTGCGTGATCCTTGAGGCATGTGCATGATTTCTTTCATGTCTCTCTTTGAGACATTATGTTAGTGATACTACACATTTTTTGACTTTAGTACCTTCTAGGTATTGGATGAGGGTGTGCTCATGGTGGAGCCAATCTGCATCCTAGACCATCGCATTTGGCAACTACAATGTCAAACCGTAGATCAGCTAAAGGTCGAATGGGACAACTATAGTCCACACTCGGCAACCTGGCATGATGCATATCATATGCACCAGCAGTTTCCGTTTTTCTTGATAGATAGAGTTGTGATATTGTGAGGCACTTTTTTTTGTCACTTATCTACTATGAAACTTTGGGATGAAGCTTAGACCAAGAGGGGGTGTATGTAACATCCTTCTCTTGCGCACAGTTAGAGAAATTATTCTTTGAGGACACTTGCTTGCAAGCGATCCAAATTATTATAGTATTGGTCATTTGATTATGATTATGAGGCATTATGGATATGATGATATGTTATTTTGTTGTATTGACATAGATAGGTACTATTTACTGCATTCTCCTGAGTGTGAAAGAATTTGTACCTTGAGGATGTAGAGGCATCGATGAAGCACCTTGGACTCTGGATTGAGTCAAGGAGTTGACTATTGGGGTTTGATTTTTGTTGATATGACATATGTCCATTTGATTATATGTTATGATGATTGATTTTTATTGTTGATTCATTGATGATGTAGGTTGTCGATAGATTGTCGACTAGACTCACATGTGGAGTAGAGGGGTCACGCATGACAACCAGAGACTTTGAGGGAGATGTTTGGGAGAAGCCCCGCCACATCCTACTAGAACTCTCATCATGGTGCGAACTGTAGGTTGACAACTACTTAGTTCGATAACACCCACGATGTCGTGAGGGAAAAATGCAACAGTCGGTCATGATGATTCTAAGGGGCACAATATAAGGCAGGGACCTTATTCCTTAGAGGCCCTTAGTCTCCCACAATATCATCTAGAGGAGTATTGACTCGAGGGTTTTTTGATGTCTACCAAGTCTACCCTTCAAGCATGTAGTGCGTCTTGAAGGGCACGTCGTGCAAAGAAAATGGAAAGAGGGGAGTGGCACCCTTGGACCATGTAGTGCATCCTAAAGAGAACATCATGCAAGGAAAACATAAAGGGGCGAGTGGCACCCTTGGAGCACTTAGCGAGTCCTAAAGGGCACGTCGCATTTTAACTGGAAGGTGAATAAACCTAGACGGCCTTAAAATAAATGATGTGATAAGTAATATTTAAAAACATTTTCCCTAATAAAAATGTCGCCACGGCTAGTGAAATTAAAATCTAGGTCTAAGTAACACTTGTGGTAAAAAATAATAATAATAATTAAATGTGTAACCAGAAGGGGGTAAGAAATTCAATTAATTTATTAAAATCAAATTATAATGGGGAATTAAAATTTTAAAAGGGAAATGATTGTTTTATCTACATATGGTAATTAAATTTTTAATTAAAAAGAAAAAGGAGTAAAATGTTGTTTTTTATACACTTGCTAATTTGATTTTTAGCTTAATAGGGAAATGAGGGAAACTTAAAAGAAATAGGAAACTAAAGGAAAAAGGGAAAACATAAATAAAAGGTTGAATGTCTAACATAGTAAGGAATCTTGCCTTGGGAACTTGCTATTTTTTAAGTCTACTAAGAATTTAGTCAGGCGTAAGCCATTTAAGATTTGTAAGGGAATATTGGGACACCGAGGAGCATTTTAAGGAATGCTTTTAGATGTGTGAGGGAAATAGGAATAATTAAATAATTAATGAAATTAATTTTCTAGTACAACTGCAGGGATGGGTGACATGCATATGGACAAGGTTTTTTTTTATTAAATTAATGAAAAAGAAATTAAATGAGAATTTGGTAAAGAAATCACTTAAAAAATCTATAAAAATGATGGTGGATGAGGAGTATGGATCTGATCTTTATGCGTAACATTATGTTGCTAGATTTTTTTATTCACTGAACTTATCTTGTGGGAGTTGGAATACCTAGCTCGGGTAACAAGTGGTAGGTTGACCTTGCGAGGCGAGTTGGGTGATAGTCATTCTCTGGTATAGTGTGTGTGGCCCCTTTGCGGCTTGGGTGGCTCAGGGGGAATAAGAGTACCCCTAGCATTTTTTGGGAGGTACCGGTGAGGTCATATCGATTGGAAAGCAAAAACTAGACAAAGCACGCAAGAGACAGAAACTAGGAAGCATTCACTTTTGGCTATGGTACACTCGTTAAGTTGTTACTTGCAATGAAATTCAATTTACACATTTTATTTCTCTGTACTCGGTTGAGTATTTCATTGGCATGAGTTGTCTCGAACTCGCTTTCCTACGGTATTTGTAATCCCCTTTCTTGTTGTTTTGTGACTGATTTTCCTTAGCGAACCCAACTTCTAATTTTACTGACTTCTCTGTGTGGGTTTTATTGATTATGATGAAGAGATTATGCTTTATCTTTCATCTCTTATCCATTTTATTTTGCCCGCGAACTTCATTGTTAATACCTACATTTTAAAGGATACCGAATCCCCTTTTTTAGTGAATAGACATCATTTTGTATGATCGCATTTTTATATGAGTTCTTTTATATGGCTGGATTATTAACTTTTATATGACAACAATTTAATATTTGAGTGCGTTTTCAATACTTTTATTAGACTACGATTTTACCATTTTGACTGCAAATTTAATATATTAAGACAAGGATAGCATTCAGTTAATTGAACAACTATGTCATGTGTAAATATATAGTGTTTTGATGAGACTTCATTTTGAGATATGTTAATGGATAGCATTTTGGTTATGCATTGACGGATAGCGCTATTGTTGTTAGCCTATTACACTCAATGTTTTGGATAACATTATATACTCTATTGACAACGATATAATGCACAACCATATATATTGATAGTGATATAATGCACAATGTTATTATACTCTATTGACAACAATATAATAATGCACAATGATTATTATACTCTGAGTTTGGATAGTGATTTACACTTTATTGACAATTTGGATAGCAATTTATACTCTATTGACAACGATATATATTGTAAAACGTTATCATCAAACACAGCGAGATCACAGTTCACTTAGCCATGTCTTATTTCTCTCAACAATATCTTTAATAGCCTACATTAGTATTAGAATAATGATTGGATAGATAATGTGTGCTAGAGATTTATGATTATTATTGACAGAGATTTAACAAATAACTTTCTGACAGTGATTATAAATAGCATTATGTTTGTGTAATAAATAATCATTATGTTATATGACAGCGATTCTATTGTGTAATAATTAACATTATGCTGTGTAATAAATAGCCTTATGTTTTATGACAGTGAATACACAGTTAGACGATGTTTAATTATTGTGGACAATGATTTGTAATAGATGCAGTCACCTATATTATTTAATAGCTATTTTCGAAAATATATTGTTAACTCCGTGTTATTCCTTAAATTTGATCAATTATTTTTAAAAGACAACGAACTATTGTGTAAAGGACAACAAATATTTTATAATCAATATTGTTTAAGGACAACAATTATTTGTTAGCTAAACCACATCATTCACATTTTATTCACATCATTTACCCCAATGACAATGATTTATTTGATTGATAAATCACAACAACTACAAATGTATTCGGTATATTTCTTATGCGAATAATCTGTTTGTTTCAGTTGCACTGAAATACTTATATTCGATTTATAGTTTCAGTTTCCTCGGTGTTATAACTTGTTATTGATGATTTAATTGAGAAAGGAATTTACCCCTTTGATTAGATTAACAACCTCTTTTGCATTTATATCAATGAGATAAATATGTTTAATACGTTTATCTCCTATAATGGTTTTTCCTTATGTTAATCTAAATTATTGATTAAGCACTGGGATTATCGCCTTATAGAAGCTTTAAATTTTCTCCCAACAAGGCGCTAGATGAGGACCTATTGATTTATTGAATGTATTTTTGTAAGGTTGTTGTATTGCTAGATTTTATGTTGGGATGAAGGGTTGGAATTATTCTGGTTGGCCATGGGTCCCTAGTGTGCCCATTGTAGTGTGGAAACATAATTTCTTGAGATTGGATCGCGGCACGCTTTGCTCAAGAAGCACACACAGTAACTTGGCTTAGGATCATGCACCACCCGATGTGGTTGAGACTGTTGTTTTTATGGTGGTGTTGATGGGCCTTAAAATCCTTGATTCAACCATAGGAACCAAACCCACCACCGAGGCCCAATTAGACTCTGCAGTGTTTAATAGTGAATGGTTCTCCAGATCTTGCGATCTGAACAAATTATCAATGGGATTTACATTTTCTTTTGAAGACTATTCCTTCAGTTTGGACTATTCTCTTTTGTATTTTCTCTTCGACAGGACCGATATGAGATTTAGTCTAGTATAAAACAACTTGGTAACAAACGAAATTAAGTTTTGATTTACTGGGAAAAGGCTAAGCTTGGGATAACCCACTGCTCAAGCATTGAGCAGACGACAATTTTATACCATAGGCCTAGTACTAATAAATTAACCATGTGACCATTCAATTACCTTCTGAGATACTAACTACTAGAAAGAAAACACATATGCAACGAGATAATGGAAAGAAAAATAATTCGTCTACCATAACCATTCATCACATAATAACACAATGATTCATCTTCATCATTAAAGAAAAGAACAACAAAGCATTTCACCAAATAACTTGACAACATAATTATTTGCTCTTACTCATTACAACATCATTCATGAACAGGATAGGAAATAATTCTTCTCCACGTCCACTCACACTTGCAGCTGATGAAAATAATTTGTCTCTGGTCCAGAAGAAATTCTTAATTCAAAGCAGCTTCAAAATAATTCTTAACAACCAAAAAGAAGGAGTTCTTGCAACAACCATCGACCCTTGACTAGTTGGTCGACATCTTTATTTATAATCTAAAATTCAAATGAAATCAACGACTAAGTGCAGTTTAGGCAAAGCAAAATATGCCACGTGGCATCCTCTTATAATAGTTTCTTTAACAATCAACTTGTTAAGCCCTAATATTGGCTCATTACCCCTTAATTGGGGCATATTACATTAGTAATGTTATTTTATTTACGTCAGATTTATTACATTAGTTGTAATTATACCTCCTAATCTCCTATATATACCAAGGAGACATTTTCATTTGGAATCATCTTGTACCTGAACATTTATGTGGGGTAAAAGGAGGTTGCCCCCTCGAAGAGGCTTATTATATGAAATTCTCTCCTTTTCAAGGCAATGAGTACTTACTCTAATGTTTTTCTATGCTATATTGATATTTGGTTCTTAACATATGGTATCAGAGCTCAACGTCTTGCGGTTTCTCTACTGCATCTGAGACACCTTGGATTTTTCACTATAACTAATTTTACACAATGTTTCAGAAGGAAATTATTGGAGGACATTTAGTAGACGAATCAAGGTATGTTGAGTTAAAATTTCATCTCCTGAGGTCTTATACTTTCGGAGATATAGCCTGTGCAAGATAGGGTTCTAGAATCATCCTGAACTGAGGCATTGCAAAATTTTCGCTATAAAAATTATTATGTAACATTTCAGACACTAAACTTTGGAGGATATTCACATAAATTAGTAAGGTATCTGTGGTAAAATGTTAATATTTTGGGTCATCTTACATTTTTATATACACCTTGTGGAAGATAGGGTATCTGACTAGTCCTATTGACTAGTCTCAAGAAAGTGTTCCAGGTAAAACAATCATAACTTCTTCCTATAGTATCCAAATTGAGTGAGACTAGCTTCATTGGATAGTGGACATCTGTAGTATTTCTGGTACGAGTTTCGTAATTTTATATCAATTATTTTGTGAGAGGCATGCAATGAATATGAGATCTTCTGGAAAGGCCAAAAATCAACAAGTTGTGGGAATGTTACCATAAATTCTACTTGGCACATCCAATTTTGATAAGACCTGTGGCACTGAAGAAGAAATATCATAAAACTACAAAAAAGAAATTTTCATACTCAGAAGGGATGGAACTTGGGAGATACAATAGAAGAAAGATTGTCTAGAAAAACCACCTCAAAATCAAGGTTCAAAAGTGATACTTGGCCAACACGCCACCCAAAAAGGAAACTTCTACACCAAATAAGCCTCCATATAGTCCTAATTGGACTATTTATGAAGGTGAAGAAATGCATAGTGACACAAATGATTTACAAAAGAAGACAGTAACAAAAGATGAACTACAAGAGATGAAGGATTCAATGGAAGATAAGTTTGAGGCAATAAATACTAGTCCTCAATGGATGCTTTAAAAGGGGAGATCATGTAAGTATTGAAAAATTCTGTAACAGAGAGGACACCTGAAAGTGAAAATTCATCCCATGAGATTCATTATGAGGAAACAAGGAAGGTGAATCAGGAATGGAGAAACTTTAACCTTGGGTTGAAGACCAACCATGTTCCTAAGATCGATATGAGGAAGTTTGATGGCAAGGACCCTATCACATGGATACTTCAGATGGAACAATTCTTTGATCTACATAATGTGCCACGTACACAAATGGTACAGATTTCTTCTTTATATTTAGAACCAAGTCAATTTGTAATCTACAGATGGCTTTGTTCTCGCAAATCACTTGTCACTTAGACAATTTTCACGGAAGAAATGATAGCACACTATGAGGATACAAGGAGAAATACCTTCTTTAGACAATTGATAAATCTCAAGAAAAAGGGTTCTGTTACAGATCACATTGAGAACTTACAAAGATTGAATATAAAGGTAACAGATATTCCAGATGAGCAATTGATTGATGTATTCATAGGAACTTTAAGAGATAACATTCAACATGAGGTTCGCCTTTGGGAACCCAAATCATTGGAGAATGCATTTAGGGTGGCAAGAAATGTTGAAAGTAAAAATATGGCTATGGATACTAGAAGGACCAATCCTAACATGCATAGAGAGAATAATGGTCCTTCTTCTAAAACACCTCAACCTACAAGGTTGACACCTCAACAATTGGAAGAAAGAAAAGAAAAAAGTTTATTATTTAATTGTGACAAGAAGTACAGTAAGGGACATAAGTGTGGTGAGAAGAATTATTCTACATAGATTGTGAAGAGGAAGAAGAAGAAGAACAAGAACCATCTCAAGATGAAAACGTAGAAGCAATTTCATCTGAAGAGTTGACTCCCATTATATTGTGTAATGCATTGGCTAGAATTAGCACTCCTCAAACCCCCAAGATCGAAGGATACATCAAAAAGAAAAAGGTAATAGTCCTAATTGATTATGGAAGTACTCATAATTTCATTCACTATAAATTAGCCAAAGCTCTCAATTGTTTTATGTATCCAACACCAAAGTTTCAAGTAATGAATGCAGATGGAGGAACTATCAATTGCTCAGGAAAATGCAATAAGATCAATCTCACTATGGGGTAATATGTAATGAATAGTTCAATGAATGCTATACCCATGGGTGGTCCTGATGTTGTACTAGGAATCCAATGGTTAAAATCATTAGGAATGGTTGCTTTTAATTTTCAAGAACTTTTCATGAAATTTTCATTGGAAGGAAAAGAAATTGAGTTAAGAGGTATCACAGGGAAACCCGGTAAGGTGATAATCTCTAATGGAATGAAAAAATTATTGAAAAAGGTGCATCAAGGCATTATTGCACAACTATGCTCACTAGATGTTCAAACATCTAAACCATTTATTCCTCAAGATCTCCAAGGGATCATTGATAAGAATTCCAAAGTATTTGAAGATATTCCAAAAGGTATTCCATCCACTTGAAATCATGATCATGAAATTCACCTAATTCCTAGGAGTGTTCCTCCTAACATCAAGTCATACAGATACCCTTATTCCCAGAAGAGTGAAATTGAGCGCATGGTTGAAGAAATGTTAGAGGCTAGCATTATTAGAGCTAGCCAAAGTTCTTACTCTACACCAATGGTAATGGTATTCAATAAATATATCTCATGGTGCATGTGTCTATATTATAGAGAGCTCAAGAAGATCACTATTAAAGATAAGTTTCCCATTCCCATCATTGATGAATTGTTAGATGAACTACATGGAGCAATATATTTCACAAAATTGGATCTTTGTTTAGGGTATCATCAAATTAGAATGAAGGAAGAAGATATCCCAAAAACAACATTCCAAATTCATGAAGGCCATTATGAATTTTTTTTCATGCCTTTTGGCCTTACAAATGCACCTTGCACATTCCAAGGGTTGATGAATTCCATTTTCAAGCCCTTCCTTCAAAAATTTGTGTTAGTATTTTTTGATGATATACTAATCTATAGAAAGTCTTGGGAGGATCATGTGTGACATGTTGGGAAGGTGCTACAACTACTAAAGGAGAAACAACTATATTCCAAACCATCCAAATGTTTCTTTGGAGTGAAGGAGGTAGAGTATTTGGGTAATATTGTATCTCATGAAGGTGTCAAGGTATACCCTAACAAGATTAAGTCCATGATGGACTGGCCAATTCCGAAAACATTGAATAATATTAGAGGATTTCTTGGTTTCACAGGTTACTACCGCAAGTTTGCTCAGCACTATGGAAGAATAGCAACACCTTTAACAACACTAACTAAGAAGGATGCATTTTCATGGACTCCATAGGCAACTAAAGCTTTTGAACAACTTAAAGAGGTGATGTGCAAAGCTCCTGTCTTGACCACTCCAGACTTCACAAAAACCTTTATTGTGGAATGTGATGCCTAGGAAAATGGAATTGGTGTTGTCCAAATGCAAGAAGGAAGGCCCCTGGATTTTGAAATTTAACCACTCAAGGGAAAGGACTTGCACAATCCCATTTATGAGAAGGAAATGATGGCAATGCTACATGCATTGAAGAAATGGTTTCCCTACCTAATAGGTAGGCACTTCATGTTCAAAATAGATCATGATAGTCTTAAATAATTCCTGGAACAAAGACTATCTTTAGAAGAACAACAAAAATGGGTAACCAAGATATTGGGTTATGATTTTGAAATTATCTATAAAAAGGGGAAGAAAAATGTTGTGGCAAATGCACTCTCAAGAAAGGATGAATATTTTGAGGCCCTTCTCTATGCTATCTCGATCATCCAACCTGATTGGATAATAGAAGCAAGGGATGAATGGAAGAATGATGAAAAAGTGTGGACTCTCATTCAAAGGTTGCAGAAGGATTCCAGTGCATCAGATACATTTACATGGAAAAATGATTCACTATGGTACAAAGATCACTTATATTTATGTAATAACTCCCAACTCAAACAAAAGGTACTATTGGAATTGCACACCTCTCCATCAGGAGGGCACTCAGGATTTTTGAAAACCTACCATAGAGTCAAGAAGGATATTTTTTGGGATGGCCTTAAAAATGATGTTCAAAGGTTTGTGACAGAATGTTTGGTTTGCCAACAAAATAAGGTGGAAACAATTAAGAGCCCAGGTGGACATTTTTGGACAAAATTATTTTCTTGTTTGGGTACTCAATTGGATCATATCTCATCCTATCATTCTCAATCTGATGGACAAACTGAGATAGTGAACAAATCTCTTGAAGACTACCTTCATTGCTTTGTCTCTGATAAACAAACATAATGGTTCAAATGTTTACACTTGGTAGAATGGTGGTATAACAATTCCTTTCATACTACAACAAAAATGACACCATTTATGGAACTCTATGGATTCCACCCTCCTTCCATAACTTTTTCTCTAAAAGAAAAATCTAAGGTTCAAGCAGTGGAATATCACATTAAGCATCAACGACTAGTTCTCCAAATCTTAAAGGACAACATGACCATGACACAGAATCACATGAAACAACAAGCAGATCAACATCATAGTGAAAGAAGTTTTGAAGTAGGGGATTGGGTATTTTTAATACTACAACCATACAAACAAATATCCATCAAGCAAGATAAGAAGGATAATAAATTATCACCAAAGTACTATGGCCCTTATAAGGTGTTGCAAAATATTGGTACTATGAAATACAAATTGGAGTTGCCTACATCTTCACGAGTACACCCAGTTTTTCATGTTTCATGCTTAAAGAAGGTTGTAGGTGACAATATCCTTGTTCAAACTATATTGTTAGAACTTGACGATGAAGGAAAAATCATATTGGATCCTGAAGCCATCACTAACACAAGAATTCGCCAGTTGAGGAATAGATTGATTTCAGAGTATCTCATTAAATGGAGGAAACTATCGACTGAAGATTCCACTTGGGAAGATGAGTCTTTTATACAAAATCATCTAGAGTTACTTAAGTGTTGTAGACAACACTTGTCTCAAGGGGAGGGGCATGTTAAGCCCTAATGTTGGCTCATTACCCCTTAATTGGGGCATATTACATTAGTAATGTTATTTTATTTATGTTGGATTTATTCCATTAGTTGTAATTATACCTTCTAGTATCCAATATATACCAAGGAGACATTTTCATTTGGAATCATCTTCTACTTGAACATTTCTATGGGATAAAAGGAGGTCACCCCCTCAAAGAGGATTATTATCTGAAATTCTCTCTTTTTCAAGGAGTTGAGTACTTACTCTGAGGTTTTTATATTCTATATTGATATTTGGTTCTTAACACAACTAAAGTTATCACTTGAAGGGGTGACATTTCTCATACTCCGACCAATTGATAAAAAACTCTCTGCAAGTTTGGGCCCATGGAAATTGGTGTTTCTCCATCGGACTTGCGTAAAATCCTCTGATCTCTATTGCATGCGCCTGTTACTTCACTAGACTTGTGTTCAACTGTTGTAGCATAGTCTGTGCCCTAATAGAATGTTCCATGAATCATTTCACTTGTCCCGATGTTGCATTGGTCACCGTCGCTATCTCTTTATCCAATAATGCATCTTGCTTGGCATGCGATTCAAATATTTTGCATAGGTCAACGAATTCATCAGTGGTGTCAAACTGGGGGAGTTTGATATCCTTCATTTCTTTGTTGATTTTCTCCAATGTTTCTTTTGGGTTCCTCATTGAGGTTACAGAGAAAACTCTGGTCAATAGTCCGAGGGATATTTCCTGCAATATTTCAGGCAAAGCATAATAACACGTAAGTGGAAAAAATAGACTGATGTGTACCTGTAGAGCTTGTTAGTCCTGATTGTTTAATACTTACGTGATCCTAATGACCTTTTGAATGGCCTGTAATGTCTCTTTCTGCATTGTCACTCCTCTTCAGTTTGGATGAGTTACATCTATGTTCCATAGTGTGTTAGATCAAGTACAAGAGATACGAGCGTCGAAACCATTCCAGTGGTTGATTTCCCCTTGTGGTTGATAAAGGATGCCAGAGTCAAACATGTGTTGAAAGTGAACTTAAGATCCAAAAATTTTGGATACCATAATAAAGTAAGTCATTAAATGCTTCAGGTCGAGGCATGTTGTTCCTCGAAAAGTTGTATCATCAAGTGTGTCAACCATCATTCAATAATAATGGAGGCTAGGGAGATTAAACAAATTGGAATGATCGTACAATACATTGGTTGTGTTTTATACGTCCTGGATCATATCCGTCATGCAGATGTGACATGTTAATTCTTCAAGACATCTCGTCACAAGGCATGAATGTTCCTTGGCACGTTCCCTCTCACTACTCTGGTCTGCTATAAACTCTAGATGTTTTGTCTGGGTTATACACATCATCCGAGTTTGTACACCTGTAGCAATTGGTCTTGCGAGTTAAATTCTATCAACTATGTAGTGTAGTCTTTTATCAAGTCATAGACGTCTAAGAAAATACGTTGTCTCACCATGGGATTCCCTCAAAACTTGAGATGGGGCTTGCGAAGCTGCTAGAACTCCAGGTATGAACCCCAACATGACTAGGACTCTTTCTTATTGGCATCGAGTATCCCTGAGGCTTCAAAAGGAGGTTCCTTAATTGGCTCGAAAACAATTTCAAGGCCTCAAGCGAAGGTCGAAGTGGAGAGAATTACTTTTGAAGGACACATGTTGGAGGTCATGTCCTCTCAAAAGTGGACACTGCGAAGGAGGGGAAGGCCCAAAAAAAATAAGAAAGTAGGAGGAGGAGGCCACATACCGACTAAACTGAGTGCACACCCAGCCGCTAAGGAGTTCATAAAGCATGCTACTCAACTAGAGCCTCTCAAGACTACTAGTCGAGGAACAAGGAGTTGAATGAGAAGGATAGAGACCTCGGGTTCTAAAGTTGGAAACCCCAATTAGCAACTGGAGCAGGTGTTGGGGATAAAAAATGTTCTTGTTTCATCTACCTTTCCCTTCATCATTCTTCACATTTCATCGCCCCATTAACCTTTCATGATATCATTTCCATAAATGTACTTGGGTTTCACCTTATTTTTCTCCACTTTATTCATTTTAGTATTTAAAAGGAATTTGTGATTAAATGTTAGAAAATCAACATCTTTTCATATATATATATCTCAAATATGTGTGATCTTTGGAATGTGTAGGAATATGTGAAGGATTAATTCAAAGGAATTATCAAATACTTCCTCCACCATTTCAATATTTGAGAGGATAATTCAAGCCCATTCCAAGGAAAATATCATGGATATTTTGCTAGAATATCTTATCCAAGATATATGAGAGATATGTGTGAGGATTTGAAGGTATTATATTTTGTAATAATGGAAAATAGGTTAAGAGAAAAGTGGATCTATAATAATGAGACAATTATCTTATCTTCAAGGCTCTCATGTATAAAAGAGAGTTTTGTCTCTTCATGAGGATTCAAGTAGAATAGGAATTAGAGGATGCAGTTAGATTATGTAATTAGAATTAGAGTAGTCATTAAGATTTGAAAGAGAAATGGATTCTTAGCTTTGATTCATGGTTTTGGTTTTCATTCTTTCATTATTCTGTTATGAAGATTTATTTGATTATTGAATGTAAGATTGTTTCATTGGTGAGATCTCTCATATGTTGTTATTCCATTCAACTCTTCACTTGTTTTATCTTATTTTCCTTCATGTATTTCTCCATTTCTAGATTAATTTAATTTACGCAATTTCCCATTCTTAGATTAGTTTCATTTACGCAACTAGATTAATTCAATTCCAAGTTGTGTGTTAGATTAATGATTCTATTTTATTCACGTGTTAGATTAATGATTTTATTTCATTCGTGTGTTAGATTAATGATTCAATTTTCATCGTAGCTTAAACATCAGATTATGTTAGTTCCACTTCAATCTTGCATATACTTTGTGTGCGCTTTGTCAGTTTACGAACCCCGAGTTGACAAATTAGATAGTTGGGAAAGTACTACAAATCAATTAATACAACATTAGTTCAACCCAATATAACGACTGTCATTCCCTTATCACAATTGTTGTTCCTCTTTCTATTCATTTGAACGGAACAATTGATGCTCCTTTTGTTACGATTGTTGTCCCTTTGCAGGGGTTGCATCTCTGGAGGCCAGGTATGGAAAACGAAAGGTAAGAACCTGCGTAGGCAACAAGTAAAACACTTGCGCCAGCGCCTACCTTTGGATGATGCATAGAGGTTATATTTTAAGACATCTTTAGAGCCAAACAGCAGGCACAACTCGCCATAGCCAAAATTCGTCAGGAAAATATAGAAATGTGGAGATAAATGGCGGCAAAGAACCATGAAGTATCAACATCGCAAGGTCGTGAAGGAAGCACAAATTGGCTCAAGAGATAGCTTCGGGAAGAAAAATATATGATTTTGCAACTGCACGAAGTGTATATGATGATGGAGGAGGAGAACGTAAAAACACTACAAGGTGCGCGAAGAAGTTCGAGAGAAGTTTCGTGTGAAGGAGATACATGATGGGCAGACTCGTGTATTTTATTCTCAGAAGTGACATATGTTTTGATAGTTTTCCCTTCTTGATGTGAGAATTTTCATGTTCTCAATGTAACTGGGTCGGTTGGCTAAGATGTTGGTAGTGTTTAGTGTATGTAACCTAAGTCCTGCGAGAACCTTAATATGTGAGATCTCGAAAAAAAAAATTCGAAAGGATTCTAGTCACAATAGTTAAAAGTATTGTGTTTCGTTTTTGTGTGTAAATCTATTGTGTTCTTATCTAAGATCCTCGTAAATTAGCTTTGATTTTACAATTATCATTGTTCTGAATAATTTTGTAAGTTTGTCGATATTTTCCTTTAGAAACTTACGACACTAATTGATTCTAACATCGCGTCATTGAATCAGGGCTCATTAAATAAAACCTAGAAATTGGCTCATGGGTAAGGGTTTCACTTGGGACTTCGTTTATGTCATATGTGCTAAATTGAGCTAGATCTTGTGAATTTCGATACCAGGTGAGTATCGGAGGTCAACATTGAGAAAATAAACTAACAGGGAGTTTCTTCGTGGGTTATCTTCATTTGTAACTCCCGACCCCTCAAACGTTTCGAAAGTCGGTGATCAATAATTATTATTTCATTCATTTTCAACAACTATTCTTCTAACCTTTTGTCGATGCCGATCAGATAGGTTGTTGGTCATATCCTTGGTGAAGCTTTTTCACATTAAAGAGTAACTTTCATCTGCCAACTCCAATGGATATTGGTGCCCGACTCTCTTGGTTTTCACGAATAGTTCTTATCACATCTAAGTCTTGCTGATGAGAAATTTCTTTAGTGCATCGGGGTAAAGCTTTGACTGTCGATACTTTGATTGAATGTGAGTCTTTTTTAATTCATGATGATTTTCACATTCTCAAGAAGAATTTAAAAAAGACTTAAAATGAAAACAAAAGGAGGTAGCAATTTTCATGTTGAAGTAAAGTCAGATAGTGCCAAAAGATTAAGTGGTACCAAAAAGGTTATTTTTAACACAAGATTTTTAGGGTGTGTTGAGTTCTCAACAAATGACCACTTACTGGGTGAAAGAAGAATATTTGTTCCTTCCTCAGGGCTCGATTGATATGGAAGTGAGTGGAGAACTTAACTGGTTTTGAATCAGAGCCTCTTTTACCTTTGCATTTGAAATTCTTTGGTTGATGACTTTGGGCCTACCCCTGGGGTTTAAACCTTAATTCCTCCTTCATTTCCTATAATCTCGACTCATGGCCTTCTTCACCAGTTCCACGATGTATTCACTGGCATGAAGCCTTCAGTTACCTCTACTCACTTGCTTCGTTGTTTCTCTGCTTCCAACGAGTGTCCATAGCCTCAATGGAGTCACCCCAACATCACAGATGTTCCTCCACTTCCAGTGAGTATCCATAGCCCTGACAGAGATATATGAATATCCTCTTTTATTTTTCTCTCCTTGATAATGTCACTTTAATATCAACATGATGCCCCGAGGAAGTGGGGAAGGATGATGTTTGTTTATATTGCAAAGTGAGATGGTCAAGGTGAATCCTTTGTTAGCTTTGTGTTTGGGGTTCATGTAGTCCCTTCCATCTTTCCGTCTTTCCCTCAAGGTCTCACCAAACCACTAAGAAGACACTTCTGAGATCTCTCTAAAGTTGTTCATTTGCATAGGTTGTATAGGGGACTCCTCAAAGAAACCACAAGCTCCTCAGTCCCCCCTTGTGTTAATATGAGGGATGAGTTGGGAACAAAGTTTGCTATGTCACATTATTCATGGTCATCCATTTTCTTTCCAAACATGACTTTTAAATGCATAGAAACCAAAAGGAAAAAAGAAAACAACAAAACCACATGGCAACCATGAAAATACTCATTTGAAACATAAAACACACAATTTAATTTTATTTATTTTTATATTATTATTGGCAATATTATTTTAGGGCTAGGCCATTGACTCGGAGGGCATTAGGTTCCCCCCTTATATTCTGCAGTCGATAAGTGCCTACCCCAATATTCTCAGCCACCTAGAAAGATCCAAGCAATAAATTCTAAAACTTAGAATGTTTCCCTTTTGCCTCATTTTATCTGTCCCATTTCAGGACTAAGTCTCTTGTTTCAAAATTCTTCTCTTTGGCGTTATGGTTGTCAAACCACCTTTTCACTATCTGCTAATGAGCTATGAATTTTGACTTATCCTTTTCTCTCTCTTTTTCTAGCATGAGCAAAGTATCAATTCTTTGTTGTATGACCGATGAGGGTTCCCCATTTCAATTTTGGGCTAGTTGAAGAGATGGAAGATAAAGCCCATTTATGAGAGTGGATTCTTATCTGTAAACCAGGAAATACTAGGAATTTCCTATATCTTCTTTGGGTGTGACCCTATCGGCCCATAAAGTGTTATGGAGTAGATTATGCCAATTCCTCTGGTTATCTGCAACCGTCTTTTTTAATATTCTTACTAGGTTCTTATTGGTTGATTCTACAACCCCATTTACCTATGGATAATAGTTTTTAGAGTACCTAGTAATGATTCCTTTGTCCAAAGAAAACTCCGTCAGTTAGGTGGAAGACAAATAAGATCCATTATCAAAAAGCATGACATAATGGACACGAAACCTCATGATTATTTTTTTCTCTATGAATTGGATCATTGATTTTTCGTTTACATGAGTCAGAGGGATAACATCTACCCATTTTGTGAAGTAATCAGTGGCAGTTAGAATGTACTTCTGTTCTTTTGAAGAGACTGGCATAATTTATCCTATGATATCTAACCCCCATTGCTCAAAAGGCCTAGAGATAGTCACTGGCTGGATTGGGATTGTTTCTCTCTTCTCTCTCCCAAGGCTCATATGACAATTTTTACAGTTCCTCCCATAGGTGTGACCATTTTGAACAAGGTGGTCCAATAATAGCCAACCCTCAGTATGTTATGAGCGACGGTGTTTCCTACGAAATGTCCACCAACAGGGCCATCATGTAGTTTCTTGAGAAGTTTGTCTACATATTCACATTCGATACATCCTAAAAGTACCCCATAATGATTAATCCAGAAGAGTACCAAATTTATGAGGTGATATTGTGCATATTTTAACCTGAGAGCTCCCCTTTCTCTAGGGTTGAGATTTTCTAGATAGGTCCAACAGTGTAGGAGATAAGTTAAATTTTCATACCAAGACTTCAGCCCTAGGAAATGTATGAAGCTTCACCACACCATAATTCCATTTCATTCTCCCATCTGAAATCTTCATTTACTTGGTCCTGGGTTTCAGTTGCGAGTTTGTACAACCATTTCCCTTTAACTTTTTTTGTAGGTTTTATATCTAGATCAAATTATTAGACTACTGCCATCCAATTCCCTCTTCTTTCTCCCATATCTTACTGAGTGAATAAGGATCAGACCATAGGGTGAGGCATAATCACTTTGGTGTGGTTCTTAAGGATGTAGGACCTAAAGTGTTTTACTGCTTTATATATTGCATAAACATGTTTGTGTATGGAAGGATAATTCAGTTCGGCTCCTTAGACATTTGTACTCATGAAAAACACTGGGGCCTCATTGTTGTCATCATCCTTCTGAGACAATACTGTGGCTAATGATTGGTCGGAGGGGAAAGTATAGAGGAGGAAATCCCTATTGAAATCGAGACTTCGTAACATGGGGACCCATGATATAGTGACTTTAATATTGCTGAAAGAATCCTTTAGTTCATAATCCCACTTAAATTCATCGTACTTGTGAATCATGTTTTGTAAGGGTTTGATGATTTCTGCAAAATTGAGAGTGAATTTGCTCACAAAATTGATTTGCCTGAAAAAGGACCTCACAGATTTCTTGTTATGGGGAAACAAGAGTTGAGCTATGGCCTTAATCCTTTATGGGTCTATGTGAATTCCTTCTTGGGATATAATATGACCTAACATATTACCTTCCTCAACGCCAAAAATAGTTTTCTTTGGATTTAAGGATATACCGTATTTCCAAAACCTTTCAAAAATCTAATTTAAGTGTTGGATGTGTTCTTCTTTGTTCTTTGAGTACAGAGTTACATCATCTAGATACATAAATAGACACTTGTTTATTAGTCCTTGAAATGTTATGTCCATGCCCCTTTGTAAGGTTTCTACTGTGTTAATTAACCAATAAGGCATGCGTTTATAAAAGAAGCTTCCCCACTTGGTTTGGAAGGTAGTCTTCAACTGATCTTCTTCTTAAACCAAAACTCGGTTGTAATTTGAGAAGTCGTCCAGTAGAGAGAAAATATTTGAAACTGACATAGTATGTAGGAGTTTCTCCATTGGTGGGAATGGGTAATTGTCCTTTTATACAAATCTATTAAGGTTTGTAAAATCCATGCATAAGAAGATTTCTCTCGACTTTTCCCTCACCGAGACCATATTTTCTACCCATGCTGAATGCCACACCTAGAAGATGATGTTGGCATCTAAGAGTTTCTTCAATTCCTGGTACATGAGAGGTACCAAGTATGGGTGATACTTTCAGAGCTTCTTTTGGAAGGTTTTAACTTCGGATTTTAATGGGATAATGTGTTGGGTGATGCGGGTATCATAGGTTTTCAAATCTTGATAGGACTAAGCCAAGACATCTTGATATTTTCTGAACAGTTTGAGATAGGTCTTTCTCTCCTCCTTAGATATAGTATTGTCGAGGTTTACCTTCCTTGGGTTTTATGGGGTTCTGATATTTACAGCCTTGTGTAGGGGATAGGAGATACTAGTCTTTATTGTTTTAGGACCCTTAAATCACTCCTTTTGATCGAATAGATTTTCCAAATTAGCTATCCCTTTAGGTATTGTGTGAGACTTTGATAAGTCAATAGGATGACCTATCCAGGGATCGGTTTCCATTAATTGTTATTGGAATACTTCATCATCAATAGCTAGATATCTAAAATTGTCTTGGTTAGTTAGGAATTTTATGATCTATTCATCTCCTTCAAATACTTTCCAATTAGAAATGTTGTTAGGAACTGACAGTTTTTAGAGTAGTTCCACTGTGAATTAGGAGGGTTCATAATCCTCTAGAGGTGACAACCTTGAAGCAGTTGTGGCTAGGGAATCAACAAAAATATTATTTTCTCTAAGAATCATGGTGATATTGAAATCTTCAAAATGCTTTATTAACCTATGCACTTTCTACTGATAATTCTTTAGGTGCAGGGAATTGCAATGTATAGTATTTCTCACATGTATGATGATAATCTTGGAATCTCCAAAAATCTTCAGTCCTTTGACATTTAAGTCTAAATATTTATTTAACCCTTGTACTAATGCTTCATATTTGGTTGTGTTGTTGATGCACTCAAATTCTAGCCTATAGGATAGGAAATAACATTTACTTTTAGGATCAATGAGTATGCATCCTGCCCCTTACCCTTGTTGTGATTTGGATCCAATATAGGATCCAACATTTTGGGCAAGGTATGTCGGCTTCCCACTTCCTATTACCTTCCTCTTTTCCTACTGCTATCTCCAGTCTTTCTAACGAAGGATCTTGGAATGAGAGGGTTTCTTCTGTGGGTATCGGTGATTTCTCTTGAAACACCATTTCAGATTTCTCAGTGAGAGAGATGTCAGATAAGAAGGGGAAAAAATTCCTGAAGTAGGAGTCACAGGAATAGTTTCCTAGCATGGGGAACTCTGTCGATGAGGTTTCATTCAAGGTTTCTAGGTCAGTGATGGTATGTTTCACATACCTTTCCCTATCGATTCTGATCATGTTTTTGTACCCCTTCGGTGGTAGCCAAAGGTGAGCCCAGTATGTACTAAAATATCCATTCAATTTTTCAAACTAGTCTCAGTTCAACAATAGTCCATAGGCCCCTGGGATATTTATTACAATGATGTCAATGACTTGTACAAACTTAGGGTGTGTCACTATTTTGATCATTACATATTTGAGTTCCCCTGTGACCTTGACCTGGGTTTGCTCTAGTTGTATCACATGTTTATCTCTTTTAAGAGGAACTGCATTTACTTTTTTCAAATAGACAAGGGCATAACGTTGGAAGATGCTCATGAATATACCAAAAAATTGTGGAGGTTCCTGTTGAAAACTTTGAATGCTAAGAGGAAAGGTGGGACAAAAGTCTTTCCCTTCTTATCTTCTGAGTAGGTATTCACCATTGGTTTATTTACTACATTTGTGGAAGCTAGATTTATTTCTTGACCATTTCTAGTCACCAGATTTTCTACTGAGTTCAAAGCTTGCAGCAGGAATTCCTTCTTTTGAGGGATCTTGCATATATCCATGACTGATACATTAGCCCTTAACATTTTCAAATATTCAACTACACTGTAATCCAATTTCGGTGATTCTTGGGTTTGGATTCTTATAGGTCCTTTGCTGGGAGAAAAGGCCTTTTTGGGTGATCGAAATTTGTATTATTCTTTGAAGTTTGGGTAACAATGATCTCTTTCGAGACAGGTGGACCTTTACTGTGTGTTTGCACCATCGATACTTCGGAGGGTGGTTCTTGAGACTCAAACAGGTCGTTGGAAGGCATGATCATTTCGGGATCCCATATCACCATGGATGTATCTTGTGGTGGATCAATCTCTTCCTAGTCAGAAATATTGATAACCAAACTACTTGATTGTTTGATCAGGGATACCTCATCTATAAACCGATTGGCTATCAAATTCATGGCATGTACCCATTGAGGGAAATCTCTTTCAGAGTGGTTTTCTTGGTGATACGTACATAAAGAATCAGATGCTACTTTCTCTAGATCAATATTTAAGTTAGCTAGGGGAGTTTCAATTTCCTTGAATGCAGGGTTCCTTCTAAAGAAAGGCCTATAGGGCCTTTTGCCTTGGTTTCCTTCCCCTACGTTTCTCTTCATGTCTATGATCTTGTTTGATAATTTCTTAACCATGCGTTGCAGGTCTTCTATGTCTCAATTTCCCTTGTCGAGGGTCTATTTTGCTTGTTTTCCTGGCGAAATAGTCAAAAGAAGTCATCTCCTGGGAGGAGCTTGAGATTATTTCTTAACCAGAGAAATATGGCCCTCTTTACACCCTTTCATATGGAATTCTATCCTTTTGGTTTCTTCAAAATTATCAGCGAGGTTTCGTTTAGCATCCCTTTTCATAAACATGGAAATAGACGCCGGGAGAGCGTTAGCATAAAATTCGATTTGAAATTCCTGAGTTGGCTTAAATTTGGGATGAAACTTGTTCAATATGGCCATGAATCTTTGATTGAAGTCTTTTACCCTTTGTTTTGAACAACTCGGCCATCAGATCTCACGTAGTAGTTTCTTTGGCAATTTTGTCTAAAAAATGTTTTTGGAACTTCATCAAACTGGTTATAGATCCTATCAGCAGATTGAAGTACCACGTGGAAGCTGAATTTTCAAACGTATAGGGGAAAATTATGCATACTACATCTTCATGTTTGATGTTCATAAGTCTGATCACTAGTATGAACTTCTTGATATGATCTTCAGGAAATCCTGAAGTTTTGGGGTCAAATTTAGGAAGTAGCTTCTCTGGGTCTTAGGGAACATTACGTACTCATCCCAAGATGGCCACGATGTCTCTAGATAACCAAGGTTGGATGTTCTAGAGTGGGTTTTCCCCTTCTTCCTCATGGTTGTTTTTATCTTCCATATCTTCAGATTCTAAATCAAACTCCTCCTATTCTGAAAATTTGTCTGGTTCAGAGACATTGTCGACTGTTGTTTTGGGTATCAAATCAAGAGGTTCTTAGATTTTAGTTATTGAGAAATATATTAAGTTTTCTATCGAGGGCACAAAAACCTTGTAAGGAGTACTAACCATTGGTATGTTTTGTTGTTTTCTTCAAGGGAGTATGGGAGCTAAGGACAACGCACCGATCTGTCGGGCGTAGGCTCTTGTAATTCTTCTGAGTTGATTTACCAGAGCATAATGTATTTTAGGGTGAAAAGGTGCTTCCTCGGTCTAGGGTGAGTTACTCGTTTCAGGAGTAACCAACGTGTGTGTGCTATCTTGGGATTGACTAGCCATGCATGTGGGTTGTTTTGAATCTATATGTTGTTTGAAATATTATATAAAATATATATTCAACCATTCATTCGCATGCCCTCCTTCTAGTGTCGATTTTGTTGATGGGTCTTAAATCCATTGATTCAGGAGTATGAACCAAACCCACCACTAAGGCCCAATTAGACTTTGTTGTGTTTAATAATGGAATGGTTTTCTAGATATTGTGATCCTGCCAAATTATCGATGGGCTTTACATTTTCTTGTGAAGGCTCTTCCTGGAGTTTTGACTATTCTCCTTTGTATTTTCCCTTGAGTTGGACTGATATGATATGTAAGCTGGTATAAACCAACTTGGTAACAAATGGAATTAGGTTTGACCTACTCGGAAGAGGCTAAGCTTGGGGTAACCCACTACTCAAGCATGCAGATGACAATTTTATACCACAGGCCTAGTACTAATACATTAACCATGTGACCATTCAATTACTGTTTTAGATACTAACTACTAGAAAGAAAACGCATATGAAATGAGATAATGGTAAGAAAAATAATTCATCTACCAAAACCATTCATCACATAATAACACAACGACTCATATTCATCATTAAAGCAAATAACATCAAAAAAATTGCACCAGATAACTTGACAACAACATTAATTACTCTTACTCATTACAACATCATTCATAAATAGGATAGAAAATATTTCTTCTCCACATCCACTCACACATGAAGCTAATGAAAATAATTTGTCTCTAGTCCAGAAGGACTTCTAAATTCAAAGCAACTTCAAAATAGTTCTTAAAAACTAGAAAGAAGGAGTTCTTGCAACAACCATCGACCCTTGAATAGTTGGTCGATGTCTTTATTTATAATATAAAATTCAACTGAAAACAATGGCTTAGTGCAGTTTAGGAAAAAAAAATACACCACGTGGTGTCCTCTTCTAACAGTTCCTTTAACAGTCAACTTAATTTTTCATTTGAAGGGGTAAATTTTATCATACTCTAACCAACTGATAAACAACTCTTCGCAAGTTTGGGCCCATGGAAATCAGTGTTGTTCCATCGGAGTCGTGTAAAATCCTCTAATCTCTATTGCATGTGCCCGATACTTCACTATACTTGTGTTCAACTATTTTAGCACAGTCTGCGCCCTAATTGGATGTTCCATGAATCGTTGCACTTGTCTCAGTTTTGCATTGGTCACCATCGCTAGCTCTTTATCCCATAATGCATCTTGTTTGGCATGCGATTCAACTATTTCACACAGGTTGACGAAGTTTTCGTTGGTGTCTAACTGGGGGAGTTTGAATTCCTTCATTTCTTTGTTGATTTTTCTCCAATGTTTCTTTCGGGTTCCTTAGGGAGATGATGGAGCAAACTTTGTTCGATAGTTGGAGGGATATTTCCTACAATCGAAATTGAAGTAGTTTAGAAATTTATTTTCAGGCAAAGCATAGTAAGATGTAAGTGGAAAGAATAGACTACTCTGTACCTGTATAGATCATTAGTCATGATTATTTAATACTTACATGATCCCAGTGCCCTTTTGAATGATCTGTAATGTCTCTGTGTATGCCTCCACTGCTCTTCAGTTTGGATGAGTTACATCTGTGTGCCATAGCATTGTAGATCAGGTATGACATATACGAGTGTCGAAACCATTCCAGTAGTTAATTTCCCCTTGGGGTCAAGAAAGGATGCCAGAGCCGAATGTGAGCCGAATGTGAGCATAAGGTCCAAAAAGGTCAGATATTGTAATAAAGGAAGTCATTAAATGCCTCAGGCCGAAGCAAGTTGTTCCTCCAGAAGCCGTATCACCAAGTGTGTCCACCATTGTTCAGTAATAATGGAGGATAGGGAGATTAAAGAAATTGGAATGATCATACCATATATCGGTTGCATTTCATATGTCTTAGATCATATCCGTCATGAAGATGTGACGCACTAATTCTTGAAGATATCCTGTCGCAGGCCATGAATGTTCCTTGGCACATTCTATCGCATTGCTCTGCTCTTCTATAAATTATAGATGTTTCATGTGGGTTCTATGCATCAGCCAAGTTTGTACACCAGTAGCAACTGGTCTTGAGAGTTCAATTCTATCAACTCTATGTCGTAGTCTTTTATCCAGTCACAGACGTCTAAGAAAATACATTGTCTCACCATGGGATCCCCTTAAAATGTGAGACAAGGTTCACAAGGAAGTCAGAGTGCCAAGTCTGAACCCCAACATGTCTTGGACTCTTTCTTATTGTCATCGAGTATCGCTGAGGCTTCAAAAGTAGGTTCCTTCCTTTTCTTGGAAACAATGTCAAAACATTAAGTGGAGGTTAAGTGGAGAGAATTACATCTGAAGGACACATTTTGGAGGCCATGTCCTCTCAAAAGAAGACACCGTGAAGGAGGGGAAGGCCCAGAAAAAATAAGGAAGTAGGAGGAGGAGGCGACATCTCAACTGAACTGAGTGCACACCCAACCACTGAGGAGTTCATAATTCATGGTACCTTGCTAGATCCTGTCGGGACTACCAGTCGAGGAAGCATGAGCCGAATCAAAAGGACAAGGACTTCAGGTTATAACGTTGGAAATCCCAATCAACAACTGAAGTAGGCACAACTCGCCATAGCCGAACTTTATTAGGAAAATAGATAAATGCGAAGACAACTGGCGGTGAAGGACCAGGAAGTATCAACACTGCAAGGTCGTGAAGGAAGCACAAACTGGCTTAGGAGATAGATTCGGGAATCAAAAGATACGATTGTGCAGCTATGCGAAGCACAAAGGCTAATGGAGGAGGAGAATGTAAAAACACTACAAGGTGCGTAAAGTAGTCCGCGAAAAGGTCCATGTGCAGGAGATACATGATGGGTGGAATCTAGTTTTTTATTCTCAGAAGTGATGTATGTTTTGATAATTTTCCCTACTTGATGTGAGAATTTTCACGTTCTCAATGTAACCAGGTCAGTTGGCTAAGATGTTGGTAGTGTTTATTGTATGTAACATAAGCCCGACGGGAACCATAATATATGAGATCTCGAAAATGTTTTACCAAAAATATCTAGTCATAGCAGTTAAAAGTATCATGTTTCCTTTTTGAGTGTAAATCTACCGTGTTCTTATATAAGATCCTCATAAATTAGCTTTGATTTTACAATTAACGTTGCTCTGAATTGTTTTATAATTTTGTTGATATTTTACTTTAGAAACTTCTAGCACCAATTGATGCTAACGTGGTGTCACTGACTCGAGGTGCATTAAATAAAACCTATAACTTCGCTCATGGGTAAGGGTTGAACTCAAGAATTCATTTACTTCATACTCACTAAATTGAGATAGATCTCATGACTACCGATGTCGGGTGAGTATCAGGGGTCGATGTTGAGAAAATAAATTAACGCATTTTTTATCATGGGTTATCGTCCTTTGAAACTCACGACCCCTCAAAAGTTTTGGAAGTCGGCAATCAATGGTTATTATTTCATTTATTGTTCAATGCTTATTCTTATAACCTTTCGTCGATGCCAAATGGATCATTCATCGACGATATCCTTGGTGAAGCTTGTTCACAGTAAAGAGTGACTTTCATCTGTCAACGCCGATGGAGATAGACACCCGACTATGTTGGTTTTCACGAATAGTTCTTATCACATCTAATTCTTCCCGATGTCGAATTTCTTAAGCATGTCAGGGTAAAGCTTCGACTAACGGTACTTTGATTAAATGTGAGTATTTTTTAATTCATGATGATTTTCACTTGTTCAAGAAGAATTTAAAAAAGACTTAAAATGAAAACAAAACCAGGTATCAGTTTTCATGTTGAAGTAAAATCAAACAGTGCCAAAAGATTAAGTGGTACCCAAAAAGGTAAGATTTGACACAGGCTTTTTAGGGTGTGTTGATTGCTCAACAATTGGTACTTGTTTTGTAACTCTTGCGTTGTCTCTCACTCATCAGGAAGGATCTAGTTATTGATCGTCGAGGTCGATGTGTCGGGCTTTGACATTATGCTTTATCTTGTAGGCATCATCTTGCTGGTGTTGGGAGGGTAGCCAAATATATCTTCCCTTTGATTTTCACATGCTTCACCGATCTTCATGATGTGATAGTGTGTTGAGTCATTGTTGTTCAATGCTTGATCTGCGTGTGTTTTGTTCATCGTCAAGTTGTGTGGTTAACTATTGTCGTCGTTTCCTTCCTTCCAAAAAAAAAAAAAAATTGCCCTTGCTTGCATCACTTGTAGTCTTAATGACGAGGTCTTTACAAAACACAAAAAATCCTTACCAACAACACAATTTTTCTCTTTAAAATTTTTTAAGATTTTAGATAAGATTTTACAAATTGTTTAAATCATGTATACCTAATGTGGAGAGTAACTATTTTGGAAGTTTTGGAACTTTGTGAGAAAAAATATTAATTTTTTTTTAACTCTGGTTGGGTATGTTATTATTTTTTATTGTTTATTTAATATTTAGATAAAGTATATATGCTAATATGTGTTATTTGTTATTTTTATTATTGTTTTGTATTGTTAGAGATGTCTAAATTATATTTGGTGGAAAATATGTTTACGTTATATTTGGTGGAAAGGAGTATGTTGGAGGATGAGACTTAACTCTTTTGGTATGTATGCCAATTTTGATTTACTCAAAACTTGTTTAATTTATCTAAAATGGTACATGTGTACATTTTATTTTAAATTTGTACATGAATTTTACAGTAATTTTTTTATTTTTGATTTATGTTTTATTTTGCATGTTTTAATTGTAAATTTTTAATTTTTTAATTCTGTTTTCTTTTCCAGGTTTGAATTGCAGGTATGAAGTGATCTATCTTAAAGAGATGGCTTAGAGTCCAGAATTTTGGAGTTAAATGTCTTAGTTTTTTAATCATCTTAAATTGGATGTGGAACATATGTATTTGACGATGTAGCTATTCAAACTTTGATTATATATATATATATATATATATATATATATATATATATATATATATATATAT
>ML777676.1:1380558-1410115 GCA_009831015.1 Picea engelmannii
TTTTTTCAATCAAACTCAATGAAAGCTATGTTTGATGTGTAGAATATAAGTAACTTGTTACCTGTTCATCATACACATTTTTATTTCAATTTTGTTTAAGATATTGAAATCTAAATGCAAAAATTTAACAATTTAATATAATATCAACACTTTTGGAATCAAAATTCACAATTTCATAATTAAAATTGATACTTTTTAAGATGACTTTAAATTTTTAATTACGATGATAATCATATATGTATTACCTTGAATGTTTTAATTAGGATGTTAATCATACACTTTAATATGTCTTTAAGTTTTTTCTAAGCCATCAATAGTCCCTTATAATGACATGGAAACGGGTCCTAGTTTTGATATGAAGTTATCCTCTTCATATGAAAAAACATTGAACAATCAAATTGTGAATAATAAATGCATTTATCCTATATGTAGTAAATTGGTTACATGCATTAAAGGATTTGTTTATATGATTTGGATAATTTGTAGGATTAAAGTATAATCATCCAAAGTATAGTTCAATTTAGGTTCCCTAGATACAATATATAGGTTCTTCTAACAACCCCAAAGGTACGACTACATGGGACACATCATGAAGATTTTTTTTTTTCTGTTTTAAAGTAGGATGACAACAATGACAACAATTTAAACAACACAGCTTGGACACAAACACAATGCTTGCAAATCATGCAATAGACAACAACCACTCAACACATTGGCACATCAAGCAACTGGACGAAACAGGTGATAATCCAAGACAAATATAAATGACTACCCATATGACACCAACAAGACATCGCCTAAAATCTAAAGCACAACATCGACCAACCTGACACAACACTTTGATGACCAGTAACTGGAAAACTCTACGGCGCACAAAACCAAATGCGTTAAGGCGATATAAACCAAGGGCCAACATCAATTATAATGAACAACACCCACATTGGGAAGAACAGACTCCGGCTGGGTTATCATTTGCAACTCTCCCTCAGGGCATGCAATGATTCTCTCATCAAGAATCATGATGTCACAAGGTGACAGGCATGACAGTGACTAAGGAACAACCTAGCACATTGAGACTAATAACCCAAGAAAATTTCAACGCACTAGCAGAACACATTAGCTGTCAAACTCATGATGACCAACCCAAGCACCCAATCACCACGTCAACCAGAAGTAAGGGAATCTGATGAATATGAAATTTAAACAACCTAATAATTTCCTTGTGCAACAAAGTTGATCTGTACACAATAAAATAATTAAAATCAAGAATTGGTTTCTTGCACAAATTCCAAATCCGATATTGGATGGGAGGACTTTGCTATCATTTCAACTGGAACAAAAAGGAAACATGTCCCTTCAACAATATAAAACCCCTTTTTGAATATGCTAACTTTTTCAACTGAAACAACAAGATAATATTGTTGCCTATGGAACAGATTAGATTTGCTATTTATCTAGTCTATAGATATCAATGTAATTGCGGGAAGTAATACTGTAATTATTGATAAAAAAGTTTGTAGTAAAAGATGGTCACCGATAATGACAAGAGATATCGTTTCCTAAAAATGCAAATACACAGTCACCAATTTATGTCATACAACATTTAAATCAATGAATATAAATTCTCTCATTCAAGTACGAATTTATTGTGTATAAGATTAATTCTACAGTAATTCACTGTCTCAAAATATCTATTGTATTAATTCATTGTCTAACTAACCATTGATACAGATTCCATATGTCTCCAAGTAATAAAACACAATCCAATTATAAGCTAAAAACACACCCTATAAATGTGTTGAACATAGTCTAAAAATGTATTGAGAATGTTGTCTATTAAATTGTTGAGTAGGAACAGTTGTCTAATCAAATTCAAAGGAGGATTTAACTCCATAAGGCATCAGTAACCACTCATCAAAAGGTTCGCTATAAAATTAAAATTGCTAGCATACAAATTACATAAAGGAAATGCTCACTATCCAACAAGGAAATACACATAAAGGAATTAAAAAAATAAAACACTGACCAAATAGTATAGGATTATGATTATATCATTACGTTTGTTTGATGTCATACACAACAATAATGCGATGAATCATTGTTTATTATATAGTCATATAATACAATAAATTTACCTAACCCTTACGCAGTAAAAAATGCAACAACCAATTCGTTTTCTCGGTAACAAAGTCGTCTAATAAATGGGTATGATATTGCTGACCTCTGAAAGTCAGGGATGTCTTTTAAATATAATTTGAAAATGAATATAATGCTACAGAAACATGCAGTTATACAATACATAACTTACAATTGATACCACTATACAAATCAAAGCTATACAATTGTAACATCTCGCTCTGCCGCACTTACAAAACTTATTCTTTGAGGACACTTGCTCGCAAGTGATCTAGACTTTTCTGATATTAATACATTTATGCTTGATTATGATGCATTCTGATAGACGACATGATGTTTTACTACTTGGTGTAGACAGGTGTTATTGACTCAGTTTCGTTGAGTGTGCAGGGTTTCAGACCTTGAGGATGCAGAGACATCGGTGGAACCCCCTTGGACTCCGGATTGAGTTAGGGAGTGTACTATTTGGGTGGATTCATTTACGGTGATATTGCTTTGTTTTGATGATATGATATTGATTTTATGATATGTTGTTGACGTTCTGACACGATGGTTGATGATGTAGGCTGACGATAGCTTGTCGACCAGACTCACATATGGAGTAAAGGGGCCACACATGAATTCCAAAGAGGTTGAGGGATAGGTGTGGACAACAGCCCTGCCACAGCCTACTAGCACTCCCGTTGTGGCTTGAACTGTAGGTTAATGATTACCTAGTTGGAGAGGATCCACGATGCCCTGAGGGCAGACTGTGATAGTTGCTCACGATGATTCTAAAGGGCACGCAATAAGGCAGGGGATTATTCCTTAGAGCCCTTAGTCTCCCACAAGTTCACCTGGCGGAGTGTTGACTCCAGGGGTTATAGATGTCTACCAAACAGTCAAGTCAGTGAGTGGCACCGTTGGAGCATGTGGTAGATCCTGAAGGGCACATCGCGTAAAAGAAACACCAGTTGGCGAGTGGCACCCTTGGAGCATGTGGTGCATCCTGAAGGGCACGTCACGCAATAGAAGCAAAAGAGGCAAGTGGCACCCTTGGAGAACGTAGTGCGTCCCGAAGGGCACGTCGCATTGATGACGATGATGAGACAACCTAGATGACCCTAAGACCTTAACGCCTTAATAAATTCTCAAAATGACTCCCCTAATGAATTGTCACCCAGTTCAAATCTAAACCTAAATTTAAAACATCTCAAAGATAAAATTTTGGTAAGCCTTAAGAAAAGATCCTACCAAAATAAACATAAGGGTGTAAACTAAAACCCTGTTATGTGTTAGTTAAAGTCTTCTTAAAATTAAAGGGGGTAAAGTAATGAGGGAGATAAATTAAGTGAAACCCATGGCTTTTAAAGTATAAAGAAGAATTAAAATTATTAAAGTGTGGGAGTATAAAAGTTAGGATTTTAGAAATACAATGAAAGGTTTAATGAGTGCATTTATCTTTTTGGGTTTTAAAAATAAAAAAATAAAATAAAATAAAAAAATAAAGGAAAGGAACAATTAATAAAAATAAGGAAACTTGTAATAAAGAAAACTCAATAAAGGAAAGTAAGGAAACATAGGGTAAAAAGAAAAAAGGAATCAACAATTAAGGAGTTACTAAAAATCAACAACTTCATTTTAGGAAAGTTATTAAAAGCTTAGAGGGGATCTAGGAACCCTAGGAGTAATTTTAGGAGCGACTATAGGAGGGGTGAGGGAAATGAGTCTTTTATTTAAATTAAAGAAAATAATTTTGGAGAAACATGGGGGATGAGTGACACTTGGACGGCAGAGAATTTTTAGAGGATTGTCATTAAAAATTAAATTAATAATGATTTAGGGAAGGTAGGTGGGTGTCAAATTCTATAAAAGAAGGGGAAAAAGGAGGAAGAGGGGAGGAACGGTGAGCGTAACGTTACGCTGCCGGATTGTGGCTTGACTGTTTTCTTGTGAGGAGTTGGGAAATTCTCAGTTGTATTGGAGTGGTAGCTCAGCCTTGGAGGCAAGCTTAGAAGATAGTCTTATCTCTGGATTTGGTGTGTCCCCTTTGTGGCTCGGGGGGCTAAGGGGGAAGCACAATACCCCTAGCGATTGGCTAGGAGGTACCGGTGAGATTTCTATGGTCGGCGAGCGGGAGCGGCACGAAGCATGGGATGCGGCACGAAGCGCGGGACATCTTCCGAACCATGCGAGTGGCAACGGTATGATTTTATTTCTGGTAGAATAGACTACCTAGTTATTCTGTTAGGCGATTATGATGTATTGTTGTAAGATGTTGCTTCAACTGGTGTGGTTCATTTTTGTATGCTACAGCGATATTGTTCGGAAAACCTTTTGTTGGGGTAGATGTTCTAAATTTGTTGTCATTTGTATGCTGAAATTTGTCTATATTAGTTACCATTGTATTCTGGAAATTATATGAATCTGCCATCGTTTGTATTCGGGGAATGGTCTGAAATTGTTGTCATTTGCATGCCGAAATTGTCTGCATTAGTATCAATGCATTCTGGAAATTATCTGAAATGGAAATCGTCTTGTATTCTAGAATGGTCTATGTATGCTATCATTTTAGTCCGAAAATGTGTCTTGATTAGTTATCCTTGCATTCTAGAGATTAGCTGAGATGGATATTGTTTGTATTCTGGAAATGGTCCGAAATTATCATCATTGTAGTTGGCATTTCGTTTGAAATTTGTTGTTATTGGTATTCTGGATTTTTGAATGCTATTGTTCTGCGTATTGATCAGGAAGGTTTAAAATCATCTGGCTTTTCATTTTTATTATTGCTACAAAATTTCGATGAGGATAATGTTGTTCCGATCCTGTAAATTCGTTGGGACATTTCATTTTTCTTGACTGTTGCAATTTTGTGTGTATATGGATGAGTTTGTTGCCGAAAACTCATTGAGTCTATTGTTGGGTTTATGACCGTAATTTCGTGATTAATTGCTGCAGTTATTCCGTGACTGTGGGCATTATGGTATGTGTTTAAATACGAATGCATGTGGCTCGAATGGACTGCGTTCTCATTCAGAATGGGCATCATTATGTTTTCGTTTTATTTATTGGGGTCTGCGTATCTCACTCAGAATGGGCATAATTACATTGCATCTTTATCTTTTATGGTCTGTGTTTTACTTCTGGGTCTGCGTTCCTCGTTCATAGGCGAAATCACAGTGCGTTTTCCTTTTTGGGGTCTGCGTTTTTATTACATACAGTGGCAATTATTCATTTCGTGGGCCTTTTTTTTGCATGCGTTGATTGTTTACCTGTGACTGCGAGTGAAATTATCTCTGAACGAAATTATCACAGCGTGGGCATTTACTTCGTGGGCATTTTTTGTATGCGTTTGATTGTTTTCCTATGACTGCGAGCGAAAATAACCTTGTAAGCTTTAATGTCACCAAAATATGTAATATGATGTTGTTTCTGTATATCGATTTTTAAATTATCATTACCGTTAAATATTGTTTATATTGATATTTGGCATTTTCAATATTGTCATTTTTATTCTTGTCATTTAAATTTTGCTATTTTATATATTGCCATTTTCTTAATTATAATATTATCTCATTAGTTTCAAGTCGATGTTACCTATAATAGGATGATATTTTTATTTCAATCTGTGACGGAAGAAAGTTATGGCATAATGAAACAAGAATATAATGATTTGTGTTGGCGACATGAAGTTTTAAAATTTATTGTTAATTCATTGGCCATGTTAAGGTAAATAAATGCAATGCGGATTTATATTGTGATGAAGTCGTGGTAACTTCGATGCATTCCTTGATCTTAATTTATCAAGTTAACATTGACTTTATTTATTTACAATGTCTATTAAGTAAAATCCATTCATAGTTTAAATAACAATGCTATTCTGGTTATAAAATGAGTACACGGTTAATTATGGCTAGGTTTGGTAGTTCTGTTGTTTTTAATGAAGGGTAAGGTGATAGTTTTTGTGGTAATAATATTAATGTCAATGCCATGACTTCAGATCTATGAAGGATTGATTTCTACTCATGGGTTTATCTCATATATTTTTACATGAAAAGTGGAGGGGTCTGTTTTTACTTATATAGAATAAATGTTAGATTTATTGCACTAGGTGATGTTGTAGTTATCAAATTCTTATTTTCCTTCATGCTTATTCTTTATACCTCCTATATTTATAACGTAATGTAAGGCTAAAAGGTAATATGATTGTCATTTATTTGCAAGGTTGTTGAAAAGAGATATTGGTGTATCATTTTAAGGTAATGTGGTTGAAGGTTGTTGAATTTGTTAACCTATAAAAATGCAAGGTACTTAAACTAAGTACATGTAGTCTTTATGACTTGGTACTAAGGAATTGTAACTAATTTCTCTTACCTTGTTTTTAAGAGTAGATTGACAACTTGTGAACTAATGGAATTTTGCAAGTAGTAACGGATCGGTAATTAATGCTAATTGAGTCGTGGATAATGCCTCGTTCTAAGGATGGTTGGGTGTTGTCTAAATCCCTTCAGGTTGTGCTTTCCATAGGGGTCATGATATTTCCTTAATTATTATTGCACTTGGTTGAAATATTTGATTGTTTGGTCTACTTGTGTCGGGCGGGATATAGTCACCCCCTGGTAGCCTTAGGAGACATGTTTGTGTGTGTGATTTTTCTGTGTAAAGAATACAGTGTCGTATTATGAGTCTCGGGCCCTTTAAAGGCAGGGTTTCCGCTCTTGCGACACACCTGACAGAGATTACTAGTTTCTGCCTGAGTAGTCAGCCAGGAGCCTATCTAATCCTCTTTCGGGAAGACATAAGACTAAAAGCCCTGCTTTTCTATGCAGAAATAGTAAACTCTATTGTTCGATTCTTCCATCTGTGACTGTACTGTACTTAACACCTGATGTCATTTTCTGCTTACCACTGCTAGTTGTACACCTTATATCTAGGGGAATTTATTGCTTGTTGTCACTGGGATATGTCGGGGCCATCCTGTTTTGTTCGTCTTGCTTGCATCTTGTTCTAGGTCAGGTTACTAGTTTCTACCTGAGCAGTCGGCCATGAGCTTGTCTAATCTTCTTTCGAGAAGACATAAGACTAAACGCCCTACTTTCCTATGCAGAAATAGTAACCCTAACACCTTGGATTCTTCCCTCTGTGTTCTTACTATGCACCCCCATTATGTCTTAATGTTTGTGTTGTGCGCCTTATGCCTATCGTCATACAGTGTTGCAGTTACTCGTTGTGTGCCTTCAGTATTCTTGTGCTGAACATCATGGTTGTGTCTTGTTGGTTGTCGAGTGGCGACGTAGAGTCAAGTGTGTTTGTTACTTCTACACGCGCGCACACACCTTAAACAAAAGAACAAAAAAATTGCACATGTTCTCAGAGTTGTTTTCATAACGAGGAGGTCGTTACATATGGTATCAGAGCAGGTTCGACCCATGACTTGGGATTCTCTATGGCTTCCATTGACATGATTATGTTTGATTATTCTATTGCTGATCGAGTTGATTATGTGTGTGCAGGTAATCATGGTTAGAGGACGCTGCGGAGGCAGACGACGGGGTGCTAGAGGAGGAGGCATGACGCCTCCAGCAGCATCCACGCCTGAGGGGTCTAACCCCCAGGGAGGTGAGCAGGTTCTCGGACAGGAGCATATCATAGTTGCCGATGTCATGGGGATGATGAGATCTTTTCAGTGAATGTCCGAGGCGCTGATCAGCCGATTGGACAGAGATGAGGCTAGGGTGCCAGCACCTGCGGAGGTTCTGCTGCGCGCACCGGTCATTTCAGCTAGCATTCACCGTGAACTCGAGAAGGTGAAATTTCCTGAGTTTTTTGGTGCCCCAGATGGTGCAGCTGCTGAGGCATGGTTGGAGAATATGGCGATGTGCTTCGTACTTCATGATTATACCTCCAACATGAAGGTCCACATGGCGATCTTTTAACTGAAGGGGAGTGCTCTTCTATGGTGGAAGATGCTCCTGCCGCAACTAAACATGGTCGTTGAAGACATGTCATGGGAACTATTCGATGAATGGTTTCGAGAGAGGTATCTTTCATAGGAATTCATTGAGCATCAGCTCAATGAGTTCAATGCATTACGACAGGGAGGTCATACGGTGCCCGATTACGAGGCACATTTTATGGAGCTGCTCCGGTATGCTCTACACCTGAACACTGAGAAGCTGAAGGTCAACAGGTTCGTGTTTGGCCTTAACGACAGCTTGCGTGCAAAGGTTAGGATTCTAATGCCTCAAACCTTGCACGACGTTGTCCAAAAGGCCCTCATAGCAGAAGAGGATCTTATCAGTGGGGGTCAGACCAGGACTCTAGCAAGACCTGCAGGGTAGGGTTCATCTGGTACACCGCAGCAGCAGACACCAGCAAGACATACATCGGGGTATCGTGGCTTCCAGAGGGGATCCATGTTCACTACACCTCGACGACCGCTGCCTTAGCAACGGACACCTTATCGAGGACCACAGCAGCAGCAACAACGTCGCCCGCAGCAACAGCAGTTTAGTCCTGTTCAGCAAAACAGACCAGGGTTCCAAGCCGGTGGGCAGTCATCTTCTACTTCGGGTACTAGGACTATTGGGCCGAAGAATGGGTGTTGGACATGTGGGGAGCCAAACTACCAGCGTGACTGTCCTGTGGAGAGGACCAAAGCGTCTGGATCAGCCGGACCCACTACAGTGGGAGATATGGGCAAGGCCCATCGGATTCATGCAGCGGTGAATAACCGCCAGGCAAAGCACCACTCGACTGTGCTCGAGACGACAGGTACTGTGCTGACCAGACCCTTAGTATTTTGATAGACCCAGGTGCTACTGAGATTTTCATTTCTGGTGCAGCACTAAAAAGGATTAAGGTCAAGGCAGTCGAACAGGACGAGTTTAGCTTCATGGAGATGGCTTCGGGAGCCAAACAGAAGGTCGGAGGAAAGGTTACGGGTTGTGCCCTTAGCCTGGGAGACTTTTTCATGAGGGTCAACTTGTACGTCACGATCTTAGGATCTTATGACGTTGTGATCGGTATGGATTGGTTGGAAATGCATGAGGCGATACTCAACTGTAAGACAAATAGGTTGAGCTTGGTTGATGATGAAGGACATAGACGAGTGATCATAGTACGGAACTAGGGAGTATCCCTGAGGTTCGTCTCTTCCTTACAGTTACAGAAGAGTATGCGCAAGGGGTGCAAGCTTTATGCGATCCTTGCACTAAATGAAAAGGGAGTAGCAGAAGGTCTAGAACACCTTCCGGTGGTGAAGGAGTTTGCGGACGTATTTCCAAAGGAGTTACCTGGGATGCCGCCAGAAAGAGAATTGGAGTTTACTATAGACCTGAAACCGGGGACCGAACCGATAGCAAGAACTCCTTATCAGATGTCGAACTCGGAGTTGCAAGAGTTAAAAATGCAACTGAAGGAGTTGTTAGACCTGGGACTGATACGCCCTAGTGTGTCACCGTGGGGTGCACCAGTTATTTTCATTCGGAAGAAGGACAGATCGTGGAGGCTTTGCATTGACTACTATCAACTGAACAAGGCTACGATCAAGAATCAGTATCCCTTGCCAAGAATTGATGATATATTTGATCAAATGAAGGGTGCGACAGTGTTCTCCAAGATCGATTTACGATAAGGGTATCACCAGTTACAGATCAAGGAGGATGACGTCCCTAAGACCGCCTTTAAGATGATATTTGGACATTATGAATTTACTGTTTTACTGTTTGGACTGACAAATGCCCCAGGGGTATTTATGAGCTTGATGAACGGGGTGTTCCGCGAGTACTTGGACAAGTTCATCCAAGTATTCATTGATGATATTTTGATCTACTCTCGAACAACGGAGGAGCATGACGAGAACTTGCGCTTGGTACTACAGTGTCTACGAGAGCATAAATTGTATGGGAAGTTGTCCAAATGCTCTTTTTATCAATCAAGGATTCACTACTTAGGGAATGTCATCTCCGAAGAAGGTATCGCCGTGGATCCAGTCAAGGTTGAGGCTATTATGGAATGGCCTGCGCTGATGAATATCAGAGAAGTGCGTAGTTTTATGGGTTTAGCCAGATACTATCGACGGTTTGTCAAGGGATTTTCAAAGATAGCAAGTCCGATCACGGAATTGCAGAAGAAAAACAAGAAGTTTGTTTGGACTGAGAAATGTGCGGAAGCATTTCGAAGGCTTAAGGAGTTGTTGACAAAAACACCGATACTAAAGGTCCTTGACATGGATGTAGACTTCTTGGTATGCACTGACGCATCCAAAGAAGGTTTAGGCGGAGTCTTGATGCAAGACGGATGAGTGATTGCTTACATTTCAAGAAAACTGAGAAGGCATGAGGAGAATTATACGACGCATGATTTGGAGTTATTAGCCATTGCTTATGCCTTGAAGGTTTGGAGACACTACCTTGTTGGATGAAAATTTGAATTGAAGACTGATCATTGTGGACTACAACACATTTTCATGCAAAGCGACCTGAACGCGTGACAACGGCGTTGGTCGGAATTGCTTAGCGAGTACGACTTCGAGATTACTTACATAAAGAGGACAGTGAACCAAGTAGCTGATGCTTTGAGTTGGAGACCACACATCTTTTTGGTGATGCCTCTTTAGACGAACCTACGTGAGAAGATTCTCTCTTTATAGCGTGACGATGACTGGTGCAAAGAAGTCGAGGATTTTATCGGACAAAACACAATGATGGTACCACGATATGAGGGGTATTCATTTGATAGCGATGGTTTATTGAGGTTTAAAGGTCGGATTTACGTACCACCAAACGACGAGTTGAGGATGTTGATCCTGAGAGAGGCTCATAGAGCAGTTTACATGGCTCACCTAGGAGTTACGAAGATGAGGGCAGACCTTAAGCCCTTGTTCTTCTGGAAAGGAATGAAGGCCGACATAGTCAACTTTGTGGCTAGATGTCTAGAGTGTCAGTAGGTAAAGGCTAAACATAGACAACCGACAAGATTACTTCAACCACATGCCATTTCAGAATCGAAATGGGAAGTCATTTCGATGGATTTTATTGTTGGATTGCCACTTACGATAAGGAGACACAACTCGATTTTTGTAGTAGTAGACACTCTGATGAAGAGTGCTCACTTTATATCTGTGCGTATGACGTATCAGGCACCGGACATAGCGAGAGTTTTCATCAGTGAGATTGTGAGGCTACATGGTGTGCCTAAGAAGATTATATCTGATCGAGGATCGGTGTTTACTGGACGATTTTGGACAAGTTTCCAAGAGGCCTTGGGAACTCAACTTAACTTTAGTACTGTGTATCACCCAGAGACTGACGGACAGACAAAACGTACGAACCAAACCTTGGAAGACATGTTGCGCTTGTACGTGATGGACCAACAAAAGCGTTGGGAGGAATTCTTGCCTCTCGTAGAGTTTGCTTACAATAGTAGCTACCGGAGCACCATTAAGATGGTGCCTTTTGAGTTTCTTTATGGGCGACTGTGTCAGATGCCCTTGAGTTGGGATCAACTTGAGGATAGGGTCCTGGTGGGACCAGAAGCAATCCAAGAAATGGAAGAGAAAATGCAAACCATAAGATGAAGGATTAAGGAAGTGCAGGATCGACAGAAGAGTTATGCTGATGCGCATCGAGTCGACCGTAGTTACGAGGTCAGCGATCGAGTCTTCTTGTGGGTTAAATTGCATAAGAGTTCGATCAAGTTTGGAAGGGGAGCTAAACTCTCTCCTAGGTTCATGGGACACTTCGAGATTGTGGAGCAAAAGGGGCCCGTGGCCTATAGACTAGCCTTGCCTGATTCTTTGAGGCGTATGCACGATGTTTTTCATGTATCTGTTTTGAGACATTATGTTAGTGATCCTACGCATGTGATTTACATGAGTTCCTTGTTGGTATCGGACAAGGGAGCACTCACGGCTGAGCCATTCTGCATTTTAGATCATTGCATTTGACAGTTACGACGTCAAACGGTAGATCAGGTCAAGGTCCAGTGGGACAATTATAGTCCGCGCTCGGCGACCTGGGAGGACACATATGATATGCGCCAACAGTTTCCATTTTTGTTTGATAGATAGACTTATGATACTGTGATACTTATGATATTGTGGTACATTTATTTCAGCATTTATACTGAGAAACTTTGGGAGGAAGTTTATACCAAGAGGGGGTGTATGTAACATCCCGCTCTGGCACACCTACAAAACTTATTCTTTGAGGACACTTGCTTGCAAGTGATATGGACTTTTCTAATATTAATACATTTATGCTTGATTATGATGCATTCTAATAGATGACATGATGTTTTACTACTTGATGTAGACAGGTTATATTGACTCAGTTTCATTGAGTGTGCAGGGTTTCAGACCTTGAGGATGCAGAGGCATCGATGGAACCCCCTTGGACTCCGGATTGAGTCAGGGAGTGTTATATTTGGGTGGATTCATTTACGATGATATTGCTTTGTTTTGATGATATGATATTGATTTTATGATATGTTGTTGACGTTCTGACACGATGGTTGATGATGCAGGCTGATGATAGCTTGCTGACCAGACTCACATATGGAGTAAAGGGGCCACACATGAATTCCAGAGAGGTTGAGGGAGAGGTGTGGACAGCAGCCCTGACACATCCTACTAGCACTCCCGTCGTGGCTCGAACTGTAGGTTAACGATTACCTAGTTGAGAGGATCCATGATGCCATGAGGGCAGACTGTGACAGTCGCTCACGATGATTCTAAGGGGCGCACAATAAGGGAGGGTCCTTATTCCTTAGAAACCTTAGTCTCCCACAAGTTCACCTGGTGGAGTGTTGACTCCATGGGTTATAAATGTCTACCAAATAGTCAAGTCGACAAGTGGCACCCTTGGAGCACGTGGTGCATCCTGAAGGGCACGTCATGTAAAAGAAACACCAATTGGTGAGTGGCACCCTTGGAGCACGTGGTGCATCCTGAAGGGCACGTCACACAGCAGAAGAAAAAGAGGCGAGTGGCACCCTTGGAGCATGTAGTGTGTCCTGAAGGGCACGTCACATTGATGATGATGATGAGACAACCTAGATGACCCTAAGACCTTAACGCCTTAAGAAATTCTCAAAATGACTCCCCTAATGAATTGTCACCCAGTTCAAATATAAACCTAAATTTAAAACATCTCAAAGATAAAATTTTGGTAAGCCCTAAGAAAAGATCCTACCAAAATAAACATAAGGGCATAAACTAAAACCCTCATATGTGTTAGTTAAAGTCTTCTTAAAATTAAAGGGCGTAAAGTAATGAGGGAGATAAATTAAGTGAAACCCATGGCTTTTAAAGTATAAAGAAGAATTAAAATTATTAAAGTGTGGGAGTGTAAAAGTTAGGATTTTAGAAATACAATGAAAGGTTTAATGAGTGCATTTATCTTTTTGGGTTTTAAAAATAAAAAAGTAAAATAAATAAATAAATAAATAAAGGAAAGGAACAATTAATAGAAATAAGGAAACTTGTAATAAAGAAAACTTAATAAAGGAAAGTAAGGAAACATAGGGTAAAATGCAAAAAGGAATCAACAATTAAGGAGTTACTAAAAATTAGCAACTTCATTTTATGAAAGTTATTAAAAGATGAGAGGGGATCTAGGAACCCTAGGAGTAATTTTAGGAGTGACTATAGGAGGGGGGAGGGAAATGACTCTTTTATTTAAATTAAAGAAAATAATTTTGGAGAAACATGGGGGATGAGTGACACCTGGACGACAGAGAATTTTTAGAGGATTGTCATTAAAAATTAAATTAATAATGATTTAGGGAAGGTAGGTGGGTCTCAAATTCTATAAAAGAAGGGGGAAAAGGAGGAAGAGGGGAGGAACGGTGAGCGTAACGTTACGCTGTCGGATTGTGGCTTGACTGTTTACTTGTGAGGAGTTGGGAAATTATCAACTGTATTGGAATGGTAGCTCAGCCTTGGAGGCGAGCTGGGAAGCTAGTCTTATCTCTAGATCTGGTGTGGCCCCTTTGCGGCTCGGGGGGCTAAGGGGGAAGCAGAGTACCCCTAGCAATTGGTTGGGAGGTACCAGTGAGCTTTCTACGGTCAGTGAGCGGGAGTGGCATGGAGCATGGGACGTGGTATGGAGCGCGGGATGTCTTCTGAACCGGCCGAGTGGCAACGGTATGATTTTATTTCTGGTAGAATAGACTGCCTAGTTATTCTCTTAGGCGATTATGATGTATTGTTGTAATATGTTGCTTCAGCTAGTGTGGTTCATTTTTGTATGCCACAGTGATATTGTTCAGAAAACCTTTTATTGGGGTAGATGTTCTGAATTTGCTGTCATTTGTATGCCAAAATTTGTCTGTATTAGTTACCATTGTATTCTGGAAATTATCTGAATCTGCCATCGTTTGTATTCGGGGAATGGTCTGAAATTGCTATCATTTGCATGCCAAAATTGTTTGCATTAGTATCAATGCATTCTGGAAATTATCTGAAATGGAAATCCTCTTGTATTCTGGAATGCTCTGTGTATGCTATCATTTTAGTCTGAATATGTGTCTTGATTAGTTATCCTTGCATTCTAGAGATTAGCCGAGATGGATATTGTTTGTATTCTAGAAATGGTTTGAAATTATCATCATTGTAGTCGACATTTCGTCTGAAATTTGTTGCTATTGGTATTCTAGATTTTTGAATGCTATGGTTCTGCGTATTGATCAGGAAGGTTTAAAATTGTTTGGATTTTCGTTTTATTATTGCTGCAAAATTTCGATGAGGATAATGCCATTCCGATCCTATAAATTCATTGGGACATTTCGTTTTTCTTGACTGCTGCAATTTCGTGCGTATATGGATGAGTTTGTTGCCGAAAACTCGTTGAGTCTATTGTTGGGTTTATCACCGTAATTTCATGATTAATTGCTGTAATTATTCCATGACTGTGGGCGTTATGGTCTACGTTTTAATTACGAATGCATGTGGCTCGAATGGACTGCGTTCTCATTTAGAACGGGCATCATTACTTTTTGTTTTATTTATTGGGGTCTGCATATCTCACTCAGAATGGGCATAATTACATTGCATATTTATCTTTTATGGTCTGTGTTTTACTTCTGGGTCTGCGTTCCTCGTTCATGGGAGAAATCACAGTGTGTTTTCCTTTTTGGGGTCTTCGTTTTTATTACATACAGTGGCAATTATTCATTTCATGGGCCTTTTTTTTGTATGCGTTGATTGTTTACCTGTGACTGCGAGCGAAATTATCACAGCGTGGGCATTTACTTCGTCGGTGTTTTTTGTATGCCTTTGATTGTTTACCCATGACTGCAAGCGAAAATAACCTTGTAAGCTTTAATGTCACCAAAATATGTAATATGATGTTGTTTCTGTATATCGATTTTTAAATTATCGTTACCCTTAAATATTGTCTTTTTATATTGATATTTGGCATTTTCAATATTGTCATTTTTATTCTTGTCATTTAAATTTTGCTATTTTATATATTGCCATTTTCTGAATTATAATGTTATCTCGTTAGTTTCAAGTCGATGTTACCTATAATAGGATGATATTTTTATTGCAATCGGTGAAGGAAGAAAGTTATGGCATAATGAAACAAGAATATAATGATTTGTGTTGGCGACATGAAGTTTAAAATTTATTGTTAATTCATTGGCCATGTTAAGGTAAATAAATGTAATGCGGATTTATATTGTGATGAAGTCGTGGTAACTTCGATGCATTCCTTCATCTTAATTTATCAGGTTAACATTGATTTTATTTATTTACAATGTCTATTAAGTAAAAGCCATTCATAGTTTAAATAACAATGTTATTCTGGTTATAAAATGAGTACAGGGTTAATTATGGCTAGGTTTGGTAGTTCTGTTGTTTTTAATGAAGGGTAAGGTGATAGTTTTTGTGGTAATAATATTAATGTCAATGCCATGACTTCAGATCCATGAAGGATTGATGTCTACTCATGGGTTTATCTGATATATTTTTACATGAAAAGGGGAGGGGTCTGTTTTTACTTATATCGAATAAATGTTAGATTTATTGCACTAGGTGATGTTGTAGTTATCAAATTCTTATTTTCCTTCATGTTTATTCTTTATACCTCCTATATTTATAACCTAATGTAAGGCTAAAAGGTAATATGATTGTCATTTATTTGCAAGGTTGTTGAAAAGACATATTGGTGTATCATTTTAAGGTAATGTGGTTGAAGGTTGTTGAATTTGTTAACCTATAAAAATGCAAGGTCCTTAAACTAAGTACATGCAGTCTGTATGACTTGGTATTAAGGAATTGCAATTAATTGCTCTTACCTTGTTTTTAAGAGTAGATTGACAACTTGTGAACTAATGGAATTTTGCAAGTAGTAACGGATCAATAATTAATGTTAATTGAGTCGTGGATAATGCCTCGTTCTAAGGATGGTTGGGTGTTGTCTAAATCCCTTCGGGTTGCGCTTTCCGTAGGGGTCGTGATATTTCCTTAATTATTATTGCACTTGGTTGAAATATTTGATTGTTTGGTCTGCTTGTGTCGGGCGGGATATAGTCACCCCCTGGAAGCCTTAGGAGACATGTCTGTGTGTGTGATTTTTCTGTGTAAAGAATCCAATGCCATATCAAGAGTCTCGGGCCCTTTAAAGGCAGGGTTTCCACTCTTGCGACACAGCTGACAGAGATTACTAGATTTTTCCTGAGCAGTCGGCCAGGAGTCTGTCTAATCCTCTTTTGAGAGGACATAAGACTAAAAGCCCTGCTTTTATGTGCAGAAATAGTAAAATCTATTGTTGGATTCTTCCATTTGTGATTGTACTGTACTTAACACCTGATGTCATTTTCTGCTTACCACTGCTAGTTGTACACCTTATGTCTAGGGGCGTTTATTGCTTGTTGTCACTGGGATATGTCGGGGCTGTCCTGTTTTGTTCGTCTTGCTTGCGTCTTGTTCTAGGTCGGGTTACTAGTTTCTGCCTGAGTAGTTGGCCAGGAGCCTATCTAATCTTCTTTCGAGAAGACATAAGACTAAATGCCCTACTTTCCTATGCAGAAATAGTAACCCTAACACCTTGGATTCTTCCCTTTGTGTTCTTACTGTGCACCCCCAGTATGTCTTAATGTTTTTGTTGTGCGCCTTATGCCTATGGTCGTACAGTGTTGCAGTTACTCGTTGTGTGCCTTCAGTCTTCTTGTGTTGAACATCGTGGTTGCGTCTTGTTGGTTGTCGAGTGGCGATGTAGAGTCAAGTGCGTTTGTTACTTCTACACACGTGCACACACCTTAAACAAAAGAAGAAAAAAAAAATTGCACCTGTGCTCAGATTTGTTGTCGTAACGAGGAGATCGTTACAACAATACATAATGACCAATGATATCACTATAATATTACACATCGAACAAATACACAGATTTTAAATGACATCACTATACATATACACAACTAATAATTGATATCACTAACAACTCAATGCTAACAATTACACAGCTAACAAATGGCTTCTCTATACAATATAGTAAATGTTGTTGTCGTATTATTACACAGAATGCATCTAAGAAAATTTTGTCCAATCATTGTCATATAAGAAATCTCACTGTGTTCCAACATAGATATAATTCATTACTAAAAAACAATAAAACCATACTAACATGCTGTGTAAAATGACAAGATGAATTTGAAACTTTGAACCTTGGAACTCTACCCAACAATTGTTGTGTCTAATTTTCATTTTAAAGGTGGATTTTAAACGCAAAGAAGGATGGATCGCTTCCCAATAATTTTGTTTCCTAGACATGTTGTCGTTAGAGCATATAGACGAAGCATAAAAATTCAAATTCAGACAGATGTAGGGTCACTTTGAAAGGGACGAGAATTATCATCATGCTGCAAATTATTACCCAAAAACGTTGGGAAACATCCAAGGGAAACATTGGGATATCAAACTTAAAAAAATGCAAAAACAAACATAATTTAAAATGCTAAGAATTTTGTTCTTACAATGGAATAAGAAAAAATCTCAAGCTAGGGTTTTACCCTTCCCTACACACGCGATCTGAGCAACCACAAATCTTGGCCTCTGAGGCCATGGACCGCCAAGAGGGGGCGTTGTAGGGCGCCTCCTACAGTCGCATCACAACAGGCGGCACACTTGCTGAAGGGCCGATTCGGCCAACTTTTGAGACGCCTCTGGACCTGCGGGAGAAACTTCTGATGGAGGGCCCCTTCAAAGATCCTGTGATGGAAATAGATCCGCTGAAAGAGAAAGCCACAGCGTCACCTCCTTGGTTACCAGGTAAGTGCATACCTCAAGCCCCCCAGGCCCCGAAATATTTAATTAGCTCACCACGTATTGAGGAACATAAACAATACATGAGGGATTATGCCCTGATAGTCAAATTCCTAGGGCTTTGGCCCTCTGAGCGAGACTTAATCAAATGGATACAACATTGGTGGAGACCGAAAGGCCACTATGACCTGTAGTTCGGCTCTAAAGGGTTATTCACCATCATCTTTCATAACCTGGAGGATCGAAATCGGGTCTTCGAAGGAGGGCCATATTTCTTCAACTCAGCAGGGCTTTTCCTGAGATTTTGGACTGAGAAGTTCAGCCCTGAGAAGGAGGAATTTTCCCACGCACCGGTCTAGATCAGACTCTACTCCCTACCCCAGGAGTTTTGGCTAGAAGAGGTCTTGGCCAGAATTGGCAATACCATAGGCGTCTATGTCAAATCCTCAGAGGCTACTAAGCAACACCGATATACCTCCTATGCACGCATCTGTGTGTACATGAACATTTCCAAACCACTTCCGGGCTCCATCATGCTAGAATACCACGATGAAGACTGGTCTCAGACCATCGACTACGAGCACATCCCGTTCAGATGCAGGAAGTTCCATGAGCATGGTCACCTCTTCCGGGAATGCCCACTCAACAATGCACAAAAAGAAGGGCACAAAGAAGGGAACATGGAGGGAAGAAAGGACAAGGACAGATTTGTACAACTAGCAGGGAAAAGGCGTCAAGGAGCCAGGCGACAAATGACTCAGGTAAGCAAAGACCCCTCAACTAGTAACAAATTTGCAATCCTGCAAGATCAACTAGAAGAAACCGTCACCCAGACCCACTCAGGGGACACACCTCAGGGCTCTGCACCCCCACCCCCTAGCCCAAGTGGAGACCATCCCTCTCTGATCAAGACCCCCGATCTCAATCCACCCGACATGGCCAAAGGCCAACAAGACCCACAGGAAGCAGAGGATGGGGAGGCGGATATGGAACTAGAGGAACAGGACCTTGCAGGAGTAGATCTGGAACACCTGGAGCACGCCTACAGGCAGAAAAAACTATACACCATTCCCAGGGATCAGCTACGCAAGCTTCACAAGGTGTTCCTCAATTCCTCTATGGGATCTACAGCTCAAGCTAGCAAAGGTCTAGGCATCCAGGGAGGTCAATCAAAAAACCCAAACAAAATTCAGAAAGATGAAAAGAAACGGGGCAGAAAATCTACTAACAAGATGATACAAGAAATAGGTAACTACATGGTGAACTCTGGCCAAATCAACCTGATTTCGGACAGTTTCCCTCCCCTCCCCACCCCCTCATCATCATGAAAATCCTCACTTGGAACATTAGAGGTCTCAACGGACGTAGCAAGCAAAAAAGGCTACGGGAATTGCTCATAGCAGAACGGCCAGAAGTCATATTTCTTCAGGAAACAAAGTGCAGCTCAGAAGACATTGACAAATTACTACCCAAATGCTGGAAGCAGGGGGCAGCGGTATCTATCGATGCCACAGGCACAACAGGAGGTTTAACCATTCTATGGGATACCAGCGCAATAATCATGGAGAACTTTTCGGCCACTAGATGGACCATCCAAGATGATTATAGGCTCATTGGTTCAAATAGGCCCGGACACATGATAAATGTCTACGGCCCAGCCAACCCAAGGGATAAGCCAGCTTTCCTAAGGAGCCTGAGCCAGGCTTCGAGCCATACCCATCATAAGAACTGGATCATAGGGGGGGATTTCAACATCATACGCAACCTGGAAGAGAAAAGAGGAGGATTGTGGCGGCTGGACAGGGAATCCAGCGATTTCGACAATCTTCTAGATACCCTTCACTTAATCGATCTGAACACCAGTAATGGCATCCATACCTGGACAAATAGAAGAACAGGGAGTCACCAAATTGCCTGCAGACTAGATAGATTTCTCGTCTCGGAAGCACTCATGTTGGAAGGCACTTCCATGGAATCCACCATACTCAACTTTCCAGGGTCCGACCACTGGGCGCTACAACTGTGGGTGGATATTTCAGCCAAGCCTAGTAAGAAACCCTTCAGATTTGAATCCTTTTGGTTAGACCACCCCGATTTTCAAGAAAACATTCAAACTTGGTGGAGGAATGCAGAAGTACCTCGGGGTTCCAAAATGTATAAATTTCAACAGAAACTAAAGAACCTCAAGCACAATCTGAAACTGTGGAATCAGAACACTTTCGGCAATATCTTTGATGCCAAGAAACAGCTTACGTCACAAATGGAAGAAATTCAACATCAGATAAGGCTGCAAGGACTCACAAGCGACCTTAAGGCCCAGGAAACCAGCATAAACCAACAGCTCGAAGAAAGGAAGAGGCAAGAAGAAATCCTCTGGAGGCAGAAATCGCGGGTGCAATGGCTCAAAGAAGGGGAGCACAACACCAAATTTTTCCACAGAACAGTTGTTCAGAGGCGTCACACCAACAGGATCACGCACCTCATCTCAAACGAAGGGGACGTCTTACACTCGCATGCAGACATGGAGGCGGCCCTGCTAAGACACTTTCAAAATCTCCTGACAGAACCGCAGGTAGACAGATCAGAAGCCATCCACAAGATCACACAGCATATTCCTTCCCTGGTCACTAAGGAGTAGAACGCAAGCCTGCTGAGGCCGATAACCATTGAGGAAGTGGACCAAGCTCTTCAGGAAACGCCGAAATGTAAAGCTCCTGGCCCTGATGGATTCACCAACGATTTCTTCCATTACTGTTGGGCGATGATCAGAACGGAAGTCTGGGAAATTTTAGAAGACTCCCGAGCTTCGGGACAGGTCCTCCGGGCTCTAAATGCAACCTTCATCACCTTAGTCCCCAAAGAGGGGCAAGCTCACCACCCCAAGATGTTCAGGCCTATCGCTCTCTGCAATGTCATCTACAAGCTCCTTACCAAAGTGATAGCCAGAAGACTCAAAACCATCTTGCCGACAATCATTTCCACGGAGCAATCTGGCTACGTGGAGGGAAGACAGATCTTAGACAGTGTTATCCTCGCTCACGAAGTCATCCACTCATTGCAGAAGACCAAAACCCCAGGTATGCTTCTCAAATTGGATCTCCCCAAAGCCTTTGACAAAATCAGCTGGGAATACATGCGTGCAATGCTGCTAGCTTTTGGTTTCAATTCAGGCTGGGTAAATTGGATACTGAACCTAACCTCTACGGCTTTATTTTCTATACTTGTTAATGTTGTCCCCTCACAGCCCTTCTCCCCTTCTCGAGGGATCAGGCAAGGCGATCCCCTCTCCCCCTTCCTTTTCATTATCCTAGCCGAAGGCCTTAGCAGATCTATCCATGTATCCATTGTCTCAAAGTAGTTGTCAGGGCTACCCCTCCACGACATCTCCCCGCCTGTTTCGCATAGTCAATTTGTTGACAACACCCTTTTGATGGCCAGCCCAACGGCCCGAGAAGCCAATTCTATTTTGAGCATCCTTCAAACTTTCTCTGAAGCCTCCAGTCTGGATTGCAACAGGGACAAATCCCAGGTCTTTTTCTTCAATACTCCACCCCAGATACAGCGCCACATCTCGGGCATTCTAGGTTTCAACAGAAGCTCCCTTCCGTCCAAATACCTTGGCATCCCATTGATTGATAATGCACTCCAAAACTCTTCCTGGGAGCACCTCCTCTCTGCCTTCACCAAGTGGTTGTCCTCATGGACCTACAGAGTCCTCAACCTACCCAGTCGTCTTATTCTTCTCAAAGTTGTCCTCCAAGCCCTCCCGATCTATTGTTTCTCAGCGCTAGCCGCTCCTAAGTTTGTGCTCAATACCATCAAAATCCTTCAAAGGAACTTCCTCTAGCAGGGACTCAACACAGGGAAGAAATTGGCCCTGGTCAGCTGGGACAAGCTCTGTCGACCCAAGGAGCAAGGCAGTCTAGGGCTAAGAGATCCGGTCATCATGAATAAGGTCCTCAGTGCCAAGATTTGGTGGCGCTAGCTTAAAATACCTAAGGACCTATGGGCCTGACTTTGGAGGAAAAAATATGCCCCAAATATGGCAGAAAGAAACCTAATCTGCTGGGATGAAGACACCCAAGGCTCTTTAATTTGGACTACGGCCATGCAAAATCGGCGCTTGATAACTAAACATGCTTTCTGGGATATCTGGAATGGGAAATAGCCATGTTTTTACACGACTCCTGGCAGCAATGGCCTATCCTGGATAAGGAGGAATGGGCCCTTAACATATGCAATCAGGCCAGCCGGTCAGGACTAATCCAAGTGGCTGATTACTGGAAGGTCGACCCCCAGGAAGAAATGTGGCGCCAGTGGCACGTGAATGTTGAACGCCTCAATCTGGAACCAGGCGAGAATCTCGAACCTCTGCAGGAGGAATTAATGAAGTGTAGAATCCCCATACTAGACGGAGAGGACATTCTGAGATGGGGACACAAACCGCAAGGCACCTTCAGCATGCAAGAAGCATACCGGCTTAGAGCACACACAGATCCTCCACCTAACAAACAATTATGGAACAAGCTCTGGAATCTTAAGCATTGGCCTAAAGTTACCTTATTCCTTTGGCTAATCGCTCACTCCAGCATTCTCACATGGGACAACCTTTCGAAAAGAGGATTTGTGGGACCTTCTATGTGCTTACTGTGTGGTGAGATAGAGGAAACTATGGAGCATATCCTCAACTCCTGCCACTATACTTCTCAAATCTGGGACCAAGCGACAATCATCATGCGGACCTCGGATCGCTGCAGAGACAGCATTTTGGATACCATAGCCAATTGGAGGGACCAGGCTTTCTAATCTCCCCTCCTCAATCGTATCTGGCAACTCTTCCCATGCTTTATTCTTTGGCAAACCTGGAAAGAACGGAACAACAGAATCTTCAAAGGCCTCTCCCTCCCTTGGCAACACCGATGGAAACTGTGCTACCGTAACATCTTGGAATCCATTCCCCCCCAGCTCCGAGCAGAGGATCACCTCAACAGATACCCAACAGAGATCTCCATCATCCGATTATGGTCACCTCCCTCCTTCGTGCAAACTAGTACCCCCACCAAATCGCCACCCTCCCAAAGCAGCCCCACCTCCTGGTCCCCTCCCCCGAAGGACTTCATCAAACTCAACTTCGACGGGGCCTCCAAAGGTAATCCAGGACCAGCAGGATATGGAATAGTCCTCCGCAACCACACTGGGAAAATCCTACTCATTAGAGATGGTTATATAGGACACTCCATGAATAATGCAGCAGAGCTCTGGGGCCTCACTTAGGGACTACAGCTAGCCTTTGAAAACAATTTCTCCAAATTAATAGTGGAGGGAGATTCCCACATCATCATCAGTTTGCTACACAAAATACTCAATGGAGTCAGCCTAGAAAGGATTTCACCTAGTTGGAACCTCCTGCATGGATTACAACGCATCACCGACTCCTTGCGACCAGACATGGCCATTGTCCCCACCCACATCCAAAGAACAGCAAATCAAGTGGCGGATGCTTTAGCCAATATAGGCATCAATAGGCGTGAGTCGGAATTCATATGCAACCCGGCTCTGGAACCTGATCACCCCATTCTACAGCAGTGCATCTGCAAAGCCAAAATGGTGGATACCTCCCCGGATGGGGTGTTAATGGATTACACGGGGCAAGAGGAGGAACGCGGAGAGTGCCAGTGGGGCACGGAGCCATGTGAAGGGCTCGTGCCCTCACCTGCCACCCTCCTATGAATTTATTTCCTTTCATGTCATACGCTCGGGCATTTATGACTCCTCCTTCCGTCGCATTGATAATGAAGAGGCTCCTGGTTATGGCTCTTTTTGTAGGGAGTTGTTTGAATTGGAGGCCGAAGGCACCCCCCCACCTGATAATTTTGTGGGCTAGAGCAGGCAAACACCAAGCTTTCCATCCCCACTTCTGGCTCTTGACACGTTACAACAACTCCACCATGCCGAAGCACAAAAAGAGACTGAGAGGGAAGCCTCGACGAGGCTCTCCCTGGAGGCCTCGTCGGCCTTTGGCCCCTCCCCCTGCGCAACCTCCTATGGACTCTCCCACCCACCATCGTGAGCTTTTTGCTCACTTCCTCAGCTTGGCACAGTGCGAAATACAATCTTTGTCAATGGTTGCACTATCACACCCTAATCCCCCAGCCCCTCCCGGTCCCTATGCCGCATAGAACCCTCCTCCTTCGAGCGACCGACCACACCAGGCACACTCCTCGGTGGACGACATCCATGGTGAGAGACTCATAAACAAACTGGCCATTCTTCATGGCTTAGTTTTCGATCTTCATCGGGGAGTGGAGGACTTACAGTTCCAATTAGAACTAAACAATGAACAGATAGGACTGTTCCTCCAGCTCCTAACCTCTTTGCAGGTGACTATCCATAAAGATACGGAAATAGCGACCTCCATGCCCGAAACTATTGTTGATACTGGAGGCATCAGAGCAGATAAGGGAAAGGAATACGGCTCACCCTCCTGCAGCAATGCTTCTATGCAGCAATTCAGAGAAGAGCAAGGGGAGAAAAATCATAACAACGGGACATCGCCTAAGCCTCAGCCACAGGACACAAAGATAAGCAATCAGTGCCTCGACACTACTCCAAAGGACGAATTGCAATGGAGCGATGGCACCACAATAATTGAAGAGGAGCCAAAGTCCGAGAGCCTCCAGGGCACCTAGCCAGGCTACGTGGCTACCATCTAGGTTATGTGTCTTTTTTGATTACTGTTATTATAGTTCAGACCTTTATGCTCAGTAGACTATATCAAACTCTTGTGAACTAATTGGTTGAATGGGCTGGTTTCCCCTTTGTTGGGGAAGCCCATCAACCTAACCAGACATTGACTGTAACTGGATGCTTTCTTTTTGCCTTTGGCAGGTTTTTAATATATACTATACTTCTTATTTAAAAAAAAAAATGCTGAGAATTTTTTTTTTTTCAATCAAGGAGCTGGGAATTGTGATTAAAGTCTCTAAATCTAATTAGTGAATGAAAAATCCCTACCACCCATTATATAATCACGTCTATGGTGTAAGGGATATCACTGGTAAAATTTATTAATTACAGACTGTCTTCAAACATATCACAAAACATTGTCCCAAAATTTGACTGTCAAAGATTACAAATTTTCCAAGCGCAATCAATAGGAAAAAGGGTAATTGTTGATTTTACAGAGGGTAATTCATAGACAAGTAAAATGGTAAAATGTAGAGTTGATATATAAATGAAAGAGTATTAAGAAATTCACAGAGAAGAAAGACAAACAATACATAGAGGTATTCAATCGCAAGAAGGCACAAGACAATCATTCAACCAGGAACAATCAATAAGGGTAGATAGTTGGGTAAATTATCCTTTTCTTATCATCCATGCACTGGAACTCAGGGCATTATAATATATAGGTCTATAAACACCGAAGTGACGACCGTCAATTCATCTCCTAGAAGATTTCTTAGGCATGGCTTGATGATCTAGTGATAAGGATGGAAGATAAATCACAGTCTCCTCATAATAATCAATAAAAGAAAATAGAACAACATGAGCAATCAGGGATCAAGTTTCCAAGGGAATCGATTCAATGAAGCGAGCATAAAGCTATGATGAAATTAAGTTCTCGACTAAAAACATTGAGTAAAACACATTTCGTTAGACAATAGAAGTACAAATGTTGAGTAAAACACATTTCTTTACACCGTAGGAGTATAGTAATGAAAGCGCAAGACCAATATTAATCTACCATTAAAAATAAATGCATGCATACCATAGCCCAAGGCGATAGCTCCGAATCGTTGTCTCATGCACGCTCCATCCAGCTCCCTCTTTTCGATCAATGTGACTTCATCAATACCTTTCAGCCAATGCTAGCGGTACTCTTCCTCCCCCTGAGCACCCCAAGCTGCAAAGGGGATATGCACACTATACCAAAGAACAACTAGCTCCCAGCTTGCCTCGCAAGGTCAAGCTACCACTCATTACTCGAGATGGGTATCCCAACTCCCACAAGATAAGTGATTCGAGACACAAATTTTGCAGTGTAACTTTACGCATAAAAGGTCAGATCCATACTCCTCCTCCTCCATCTTTTTCGTAGAGGTTTTAAGTGATTTCTTTCACAAATTACCATTTAATTTATTTTTCGTTATTTAATTCAGAAAAACCTCCCTTGTATACATGCCACCCATCCCCCTATTTGCACCATAAATTAGTTTCATTAATTATTTAATTACTCCTATTTACCTCACCCACCTAAAATCATTCATAAAATCACCCCTTGGTGTCCCCATATTCCCTTACACATTTAAAATGACTTACACCTTTACTAAATTCCTAGTTGAGTTCATAATTAGAAAGTTCTTAAAGGAAAGATTCCTTACTATACATTTCCCTTTTTGTTTATGTTTCCCCTTTTCCCCTTAGTTTCCTATTTCTTTTAGGTTTCCCTCTTTCCCCTTTTTATCTAAAACTCAAATTGGCAAGTGTAGAAAAACCACCTTTTACCCCTTTTTCTTTTTAATTAATAAAATTTAACCAACATATGTAGAAAAACAATCATTCCCTTTTTAAAAAAAATTAAATCCCCCAAGGTAATTTGATTTTAATAAATTAATTCAATTTTTTACCCCCTTCTCATCACATGTTTAATTATGATTATGATTATTTTTCTTTTTCCATAAGTATCACTTAGACCTAGATTTTAATTTCCTAGGTTGGGCAACATTTTTATTAGGGAAATTGCTTGTAAATCTTACTTATGATGAAATTTATTTTAAGGCCGACTAGGATTATTCACTTACCCATTGAAATCGTGACATGCCCTTCACGACACACTAGGTGCTCCAAGGGTGCCAGACACCTTTTTTTGTTTTTCTTGTGTGACGTGTCCTTCATGACACACTACATGCTCCAAGGGTGCTTCTTGTCTCTTTCCATTTTCCTTGTGTGATGTGCCCTTCAGGATGTAGTACATGCTCCAAGGGTGCTACTCGCCTCTTTCCATTTTCCTTCTGCGATGTGGCCTTTAGGATGCACTACGTGCTCCAAGGGTGCCACTCGCTTCTTGACTGATTTGGTAGACATCAAAAATCCCTCGAGTCAATACTATGCCAGGTGATCTTCTGGAATACTAAAGGCCTTTAAGAAATAAGGCCCCTGACTTATTGTACACCCCTTAGAATCATCGTGAGTGAATGTTGCAGTCTACCCTCATGACATTGTGGGTCTTCTCGAACTAGGTAATCATTAACCTTCAGTTCGAGCCATGGTGGGAGTGCTAGTAGGTTATGGCAGGGTTGTTGTCCACACCTCTCCCTCAAAGTCTCTGGTTGTCCTGTGTGACCCTTGTACTTCACATGTGAGTTTGGTGGGCAAGCTATCATCAGCATGCATCATCAACAAATCATATCAACAATAATAATCAATCATCATAACATCTAATCAGATGTACATGTGTCATATCAACAACAATCAAACCCCAATAGTACACTCCCTAACTCAGTCCAGATTCCAAGGGGTTTCATCAATGCCTCAGCATCCTTGAGGTCCAAATTCCTGCACACTCAGGAGAACTGAGTCAATAGCACCTCTCTATGTCAATACAAAAAAATAACATGTCATCATATCCATAATGCCTCATAATCATAATCAAACACACAATAGTATAATAATCCGGATTACTTGCAAGCAAGTGTCCTAAAAGAATAAGTTTTCTCAGTGCGTGCAAGAGAAGGATGTTACAGTTCTTCCCTGAAATTGTAAATAAGGTTTGGTAATCTTTATTCATCAAAAATACATTTTTTCTTAATTGAATGGACAATGAAAGTAAACTAAACTGGAAATGATTCTAGAATCTTAGATATTCATAAATACATGTACTTTCAATGCAAAATATAAAATTTTGGAATTACATGTAACTTGTTTAAAGAAATCGTAATGGTATTCCATCTTCAATTATTCGTTCATGACCGACTTTGGACATTTTCCATTTCCTAACTTTTTTTTTATTGAACTTCTATTAACTTTATGCATGTTGCACATATCAAATAACTATATTGACAACATCTGGCATCTAACTGGTAGTCTTGAAAGTGACCATGAGTATCGGTTTCATGGGTTTCTTGAAAAAAACATTCTTTCAATACAATGGATCCTCTTTCATATATAAAACTATTATCATCAAAATCTTCTAATAACCTCATATTTTGTTCTATGCATCACATCAAATAATATTTCATGTTTTCAATGTTTTCTACAAGTGCAACCATGGAAAAGACATCTCGTTGAAATAATTGGATATATTCGACAAAAAATAGTTTGTGTTAGATTATCACACAAGTACATCTACAAGTTATTTGAAAAAATTTAAACATAAAAATTACCTTCTCTAAGAAGATCAAAAACTCTATTGACATCATCTGACACTATAATTTCATTTGATTCCATCTCCTCTGACCTTGCATGTGCAATTTTTCCTTTTATATTAAGTTCGGTATGTCTCCAAGCTTTGACATATTCTGCATTTTTGTTTTCACAAATCTCTATGGATTATCTGTCCTCTATGCAAATTGAACAAAAACAAGACTCATTTCTTCTATCAAATGAAAAAATATTTTGATAACATTTTGTTTTAACTGAATTTATTTTTTGTGTCCCATGTATTGTACTGGCTTCATATGGGATTGATCTATTTACATCTTGGATTCTAAAATACAAAAAAAACCTGTACAAGACAAGAACTAGTTAACATGAAATCTCCCAAGAAAATGATTTAAGATTGAATATAAATTTGAACACGTGAATAAAAATATCATGTGTACAAGCACATAATTTCAGATAGAGTTTTAGATATAAAAGCACATAATGTGGAAGGAGGTAAACTTGGCCATAAAATTTTACCAAAATCAAGAAAATTGGCGTAATACAACTCAAATTTTGCATGATAATGACAACAACAAGTGCCATGAACATTGATGGGTTTAAAAAACCATGGTTTTTGTTGCCCAAATGTATTGATCGAAATTTTAACTTCTTTGTGCTCTTATTTGAACTTATTGAACAATTCTATTTGTGTAATTGGAAATATATGTTTTGGATGTTCTTCATATTGTTTTTGTGCTATTATTCGTCGCAACACATCACTTGTATGTGGGGAAACAAGATATTATG
>ML777676.1:1418666-1467344 GCA_009831015.1 Picea engelmannii
GATTTATTGGACTTAACTATCTATTACGAATTTATGAATTTAATTAATTGATTCGATTTTTTATGTGCTTGCTCAAAGAGCCTAACTTGAGAAGAGCCCCTACTTGGTTGTTTAATTTGAAGAATATAGTAGAGACGGGTCAAACAATTTGAATTAAAGAAAGCAATCTAATCCCTTTAAACAAATAAAAAAATAAAAAGATAAAGTAATTAATGCTATTAATTTGTTTAATGATTTATAATTTTTTTTTTTTAATGAATATGTATGATTCTAATGGTCAAGAATATATTTTTCCTTTTAAAAGGTCAAAAGTTCAAATCCAGAAAAGGGTAGTGTATGTATATCTTCGTAAACTATTAAAATTCTAAATTTTTTTTAATAAACTTTATAATCAAATTTAAAAATAAAATAGGAAATGTTGATTAATAAGGATTTTTAAATTATTTGTTTAAATTTAGAATATTTACCTTAAATTGAGTTTCATTAATCAAGAATAAAATATCAAATGTTAATTAATGAGAATATGTTAAGAATAAAATATGAAATGTTGATTAATGGGGATTTGTTAAGAATAAAATATGAAATGGTGATTAATGGGGATTTTTAAGTTATTTGATATAATAAAGTAAAACAAGAATCTCAAGGATGTTGAAAATTGGTTTTCATTCAACCAACAATAAATTAATTGGAAATTTATATAATTAACCATTACAAAGAATAAAAAAATATTATTTCAATTAATTGAAGAACACCAAATTCATTTATATAATGAGACAAATACAAATCTCTATGTTAATACCATTCATCTAATTCTTTGCCACCATAGACATATACATAACTTAACCCTATTTATTTCATCAATCCTTTGCTTTCTTGACCACAATCTAATGAGAATTATTATAACATAGAATATGGTGTAGACTTATGCATGATGAGAAAATCTATATATATTTTAATACATCATTAATTATATTTTGTGTGTTTTTTTTTTATTAAAATAAGAAATTATGATAATTAGAAAATGGTGTAAGAATAAAATTCAAACTATAGATTAAGGAATGAATATAATATTTGTTTGTATTAAATGTTAATTATTTTACTAATTTTATTCTTAAGTTTTTTATCTATTTTATTAACTATTATTTCAATTTTTTTTTTAATATTTAATATATTGTTCATTCAATGTTGATTGTAATTAAAAGTTAATTATTTTATTAATTTTATTCTTAACTTTTTTATCTATTTTATTAACTATTGTATCAAATTCAATGTTCATTTTGTAATTAAAGATTAATTATTTTATTAATTTTATTCTTAACTTTTTTATCTATTTTATCAACTATTGTATCAAATTCAATGTTCATTGTAATTAAAGGTTAATTATTTTATTAATTTTATTCCTAAGTTTTTTATTTATTTTATTAACTATTGTATCAAATTTTTAGTAATATTTGATATATTGTTCACTCAATGTTGATTGTAATGAAGATTTACTTATTAAAAATAATTTACACTATAATTTTTTAAATTGATTTTTTTTTCCAATTCTTCAAACTCCATGTTTTCTTCCTCTCTTTTAACTCATTTTGAATGATGTAACTAGAAGTATACTAATGCTTCTATTTACTAACATTTCTTTAATTCTATTAGGTATAATCATGTTTTAACTAAGATTATCTCTTAAGGAGTGATGTTTTTGCCTCTTAAACAAGTTCTTATTAATGGTTCATGTACTTATCTGATCTTGTTACATACATTTATGGATATAATTGGTATCCATGATTCACATCAGTAAAAGAGTATTGGGTTACAATATTTGAAAGAAGAAACATATCATTTGACAATATTAAATAGTAGTATGTAATTTGATGTTCCACAAGAAGTTTTTTCATCTTAAGAAGTATTTGACTCGTAGATTCCAAATCTACAAGTTGTGAGCATGTAAAATCTGAACTCCTCATAATTTCTAGTATGTATTTAGCTTACTCAAGATCCACTATATAACCTAGAACAACTATTCGAGAGGGGTTAGTTCTAAGAATAAATGAAATACTAAACCAAATTTAATGTTTCCCTACTCCAACTGAAATACAAAGGTTAGATGTAAATTTTGGGATGGCCTACTAGAGATGGCTTGCAATTTGTAATGAATCTAGTGGAAATGAGTTATCTATGCTTCTATTTCCCCACCAAAAGGGATAATAGTATTTCTTATTTTAAGTTCCAAGCAAGGTCTATATAACAACTAAATAAATTAGCACTCATAGTTTGCTAGACGGTCATTAAATTTCCACTTGACACTTAAGGTAAATTTGAAATTCCATACACCTATTTTGTAGCATCCTAGAACTACCTTTAGATCTAAACAAGTTATTTTTCCTTTTTTTTGTCTCCTACTTTATAAATAGTTAAATTGAGGCATGTTTTGAAGAGGTAAATATGTTCTTCTAAAAACTCAATTTGTTTAAGCTATCTTTTACTCCTTTTTTTTTCCATAATCACTCCTACTAGTTTGACACAAATAGGTTTGATCATAATGGTTATGTAGTTCCTCTTTTGTGGCACTTGTTGTGTGAGTCTGTGTGAAATCATATTTATTGTAGTGTCATGGAAATGCTTTTAGAGCTAAAAGAAATTCTTTGACATTTTTTTTTTCTCCTTCTTTAGAGAAAAAATTGTGCTTCCCACAATTCGATTTGTTTTTAATATCATTTAATTATTTCCTTATTTTTTCCCATAATCCATCATAAGAGTTTAATACAAATTGGTTTGATCATAATGGTTATATGTAGTTCCTCTTTTGTAGCATGTGTTGTGTGGGTGTGTGTGAAATGATGCTTTTGAGACACATTGCTAAATTTGATTTTAGACAACTCAATTTTGTGCTTGGGACAACTCCACTTTTTTTTAATATGTTTTAATTATTTCCTTATTTTTTTTCCCATAATCCATCCTACTAATTTGACACAAATTTATTTGATCATAATAATTATGTAGTTCCTATTTTCTAAAGCTTGTTGTATGAGATGCATGAAGACAAAATAGAACACACCTATTTTGTAGCATGGTGAAATTGTATTTTACTTATTTTTTTATTTTGTCCCATAACCCATTCCACTAATTTAAAACAAATTGGTTGATCATTATTAAAAATACATTCTTTAACACATACATACATACATGATAACATATTTTCGAGACAAAAGACAAGTAAGTACCGATCAAAATCGAAAGCAGTCTCCGACAAGAAACTTTGACACGACACACGTCGCCTCACCTTTGAGGCAAATTATGGGGTTTTCTAGGAGAAACTGGCTCACCCCTCTTAATGGTTAATAACTACTTTTCTTTTCTTCCCAGAAATATGGCCAAACAGGGCTCTGGGCGACTACATAAGTTTTACCACGTAAACCAGGAGAGTTGGGTAGCCGGGAGAAAGAGACGAAAGAGAGCGAAAGCGGGGATGTGGTAAGCATTGTTCAAAGCCCCGCAATAAAAACGGTAATTAAAGTATTCCATCAATTGAGTTGTCATGGGCTTGTCCACAATTCATCCCGCCATTCTCTCCATTTAAAAAAAAATGGAAATACATATCTATAAATATATGTACATGAACATCTGAATGATACGCTACTCTGCTTTATACCTTGAGCTGTCTCTACAGAAAGTTGAGAAGATCATCTCCTAGACTCGATCTGCGACTGACATTATGAAATCATTATTAATGTGAGTAGTTTGAATTTTATGAAATCAGTTTTTTTGAATTCAAATAGGAGGTTACTTTTTCTCTAAGGTTTTTCTTTGAAGAAATTTTTAGTTTTAGGGAGGTTGAGTATTTTTTGAATATTTGAGATTCAACAACGAGAGTATTTTATAGGTTCATTTAAGGATACAACATGTCACTTACAAGGAATTGAATTATCGTTGAGAGGGAAACAATTATTCCTCTTAACCACCAAAGCTACATCTAATAGGCATGATCTTTTGACTGATTGCAAAAGATTAGCTGTTTTTTTACTAAGCTTACTCAAGCACTAATTTTGCTTAATCCCTTTGATTTTAATTATACTCTATGATATAAATATGTTTATGTGATATTTTTATAAATCTCAAACTTAAAATGTGATTCAAATCCGAATTTTTTGTTTAAATAAGGTAGGTAATGCTTAAATAGTTGGTTTTTATGATTTTTTGAAACTTATTGTAAAAATTTGTATTAAACAAGAAGACAATAGAATTGTATACAAACTTTGGTTATTGGTTTTCCATGAAAACCAAACTAGCAATAGAAAAACATGTCATTAGTCCATTGAGTCTAAGCCGGGTTGACCATAATATTTAACTTCCAAAAAAACTAGCAATAGAAAAACATGTCATTAGTCCATTAAATCTAGGCCAGGTTGACCATAATGTTTAACTTCCAAAAGAAAATATACTATTTATCATAACGAACAATAACTAAAACATAGCTAACAAACCGATAAACCGGATGACTTGCATGAATAAAACAAGACATTTTTATTGGTTGTGCTTCATTGGAGATTTCCATCGATCCCTCATAACTGTGACTTCGTACATGACTCTTCACCTTGAAGTCTATTCCACTTGTAAGATTGGAAAGTATGTGCTTTGAAATATGTGTATCATGAATTAAACAAAAATTCTCGACCCCTTTAGCGAAATTTATTCTTCTTGATTAAGTCATCATACCATTTAACTCTTTGTCATTAAATTATGTCAGTTTGCTTTATGTAGGCTCGACGTAATTCATCAAGTTTATTGATTTGATTTAATCGATGTTGTTGAGCCTATGTAAGATCGATGTTAGCTTGTAATGTTACACGTAAAGTTTTTACTTCAAATTCAATTGGAAAGAGAGCCTCCTTACCATAAACTAGCTCATATGGAGTAAATCCAATTGTATTGGGCCATGTTGTTCGATAAAGTGATAATGTTTCAAGTGGTTTGTTAATCCAATCTTTTCGATGAAAATGTATTGACTTAGTTAAATGGTCTAAAAAATTTTATTGGTTACTTCAACTTGGCTAGTGACTTGAAAGTGGTATGGTGTTGATGTTCTATTTTGAATTTGATATTTCTTGTGGATGGACTAAATGATATTGAAAGTAAATTGAGTCCCTTAATCAATGACAATCTCTCTCGCTACACTAAACCAGAAAAATATTTTTTCATACAAAAATTCTTCCACTTCTTGCTCAATAATTTTAGGAAGACACTTAGTTTCCACCCATTTTGTTACATAACCAGTACAAACTAAATATGTCGTATATTTTGATGGTGAATTGAAAGGTCCGCTGAAATAAAGAGCCCATTTCTAAAAGGCTCAATTAATACTTGTCTTTCCAATGTCCTTTCATTTTATTGTACTAGTTTTATGATAGTTTGATAGACGTCACAACTTCTAATGTATTTTATAGCATCTCTTAAAATAGTTGGGGAGTTGTACCTCAATCATAGAACTTCGTAAGAAATCCTTTTATCCGCAAAATGTCCTTTACATGGGTCATCAAGACATGCTTTCAAAATATCAAAGATTTTATTTTCTAGAAGACAATGTGAGTTAATATGATCAAGTCTTATTCAAAAGATTTGTGCTTTGACCCAGTAATACATAGCTCTTTTTGAGATAAAAATGTTGCAAAAATTTTTTAGTACCTAAATCGAGGTCTTGGATTTTTTTCCATCATGCATAGGAGGGCACTACAAGAACACATCATTTTTGCACACAGAGATCAACAGTTGCATGATGGAAGGAATAATGTGCATGTGCAAAACTAGATTTTTTTATTGCACGTGCAGAATATAAAATATAGGACATGCAGGCTAAATCAAATAATATATTCAAGAACCTTCTCGAATAATAAACCAACACAACACAAGAAATCATGGGATAGAGGATGGATGATATGGTAAAGTTTGTTAGGATAGCCACCCTCCAAGGAGGTTACACATGCTGCATGTAGACAACAAAAGAAGGCAGAAGTGATTGGTAGAGAGAGTGGAGCAGAGAAGAAAGAGATAGAGCACCAGAGAAAAAAAAGGAATATAAGAAGAAAAATCAATCATTTTTCAGTGTGAGACAATTCTAGAAAAAAAAGTATGTCTAATTTTTTGTAATAGTCTAGCTCAAGTTTTGTATGAGTTCTATCGAAGTATTGTAACAATTTTGTGTAATTCTCCAACAAGTCCTTTTTAGAGTTTGTAAGGGGGTTAGTTTTGTAATGTAGAGCATGAACATAGAGTTCTTGGCACATTGTAATGCATTGGCTATAGGATGAATTAGAGCACAAAGAACATTTTAGTGGGTAATATGAGTCTTTTTATGTGTGCTTCCTAAAGATTTAAAGAATATAATACAAAGGGAACAACCTCTCTATCAATTGCTATGTGTTTGTGAGTTAAATGGATTCATATGTTAATGGATTATGTTCTTACTTTATTAATTGGTTATGATTCACTAAACGAATGACAACCCTAATGGTTTCCTTGCATGTCCTGTCCCTTCATATCCTACACAATACCAAATGGTCTTTATGATTCTCATTACATGTCGGGTAAGACCTTGTTCGGTATGTAGATGCCTTGGTAATTTGTTGGTAAACTCTCATAAATCGAGGGTCGTCAACCCCGCAATGCAAGGAAGGATGCATGCAAGTGAGGCAACAAATGGTTTTGTTTCTCACTCATGAAGGTTTTCTAGTGTAGGGTGAAGGGAGAGAATGAGGTGGAATCCATCTAAGGAGTAAATACAAGATGAGAGACTAAGCCTATGATAACTAACATTGAGCATTGGAAAGAAAGGCATATCTACACTAATTTTCATGAGCTTTTCTTTGTTGAATTTCCATGTTCACTATATGAATGACTAGAGAGGAAAACAACCATTAACACTAATCTGAGAGTCCAAGAACCACTAGACTAGGAACATACAACAATTAATTGACTAAAAAATATGGATAATAAGTGGGCTCATGTAATTGACTTTTGTCTCACTCGATTAAAGGAAGGATACATTATTGAGTTCTCGATTTGATACAATTATTCTTTGAGTGAGGCTGAAAGAAAATTTGATGAAGGTCATAAGAGGAGATTGTTGAAAGAAACTCCTATGTGGATAAAGATGTTTTTCATAGAGAAATGATTGATGTGCATGGGGCCTTAAATGATGGCCTAGTATACCCCCTCACACTGAAGGGGGGTGGAAAGAAGGGGGGATATAGAGATACAAAATAAATCCGTTTGAAGAGATCGAGAAGATGTTGAGATGAGGTGAGGAGAGAATGGACCCAAAGGACAAAATTAGAGAATGAATTGAAAGATACACAAGAAGAGTTGATATTATGAGGAAAGAAGAACAAAAGAGAAAAATAAGATAGCAATGGGTGAAAGAAAATGGTTTGGAACTATATTGAAGAGGAATGAGAACACACTAGGAGGAAGTGTGGGAGAGATGATTTTTCTAGGGAGGAGCACAAAGGTAGATAGGCCTTCAAAGAGACACAACATTAGGAGTAGGTTATCAAGAGAGGATACTAGGAGTAGTAGTAGAAGGGTCAAAGAATAAAAATTTAAATCCCCTTGGTTGTTGAGATATGTCACAACCTCAGTGGAAGACAAGGTGCAAAGTAGAGACACTGATGAAAGAAAAGATTGTGAAGAACCCCTCAGGGAAGGGGAAGTAGCTTTGGCTATTTTAAATGGTCTTGTGTAGCTGTAGGTAAAAATTTATTTGGGATCTCTCATTAGATATGATGAGAGAATATGGAGGAACCCCCTCTTTGAAATACCTACCTTGAGCATTTGCAACCAAGACGAAATAACTTCGAAGAAATTTGAGATAGGAGTAGAACAAAAAATAAGAGAGGTCACAAATGGAGAAGGCGATGAAGTAAGCAATACATCATAGGGAATAGTATCAGTACCAATATCACCAACAACTAGTATTCAATCCAAAGGACATATGACCTAAAAACCTTAAGTTACCAATATAACCATTAGTGTTTCTTTGATAGCAAATCTTTTTCAGTTTCCAAGATCTTTAAAATGACAATGCATCTTGCATTGTTATGTGATTAGCCTCACTTCACTAGATTCTTATGCTTCTGAAATTACTTTATTGATTTAATATTCATAAGTAATTTGTGATATTGTTATGACCCCAATCGTTACAACTACAAGGGATGTAAGCATGTGCAAAAGGTCCCTTTTTTTTTTTCTAAAGCAAGAAGGCAATCAACAGTAACAAGTAATCAACACAACTTGATGATGAACACAACTTACGCATTGAGAAAACAAAAAACAATGACTGAGACACTAGTATATCAGGTAACTCAATGAAACATGTGATACTTCAAGATAGATATAAATGACTACCCACCCGACACAAGGAAGACAACACCTACAAACTAAAGAAAAACATCAACCAACCCGACACAATGGCTTTGACGACCAGTAACTGGAAACCTCTATGGCATGCAAAACCAAACACATTAAGGCATTACAAACCGAGTGCCAACATCAATTACAACTAACAATTCCCACATTGGGAAGCATAGACTCCAACCAGGTTATCATTTGCCTCTATCCATCATGGCACGCTATGATCCCTTCATCAGGAATCATGTCGTCACCAGGCGATAGACATGAAAGTAACCATAGCACAACATAACATGCCGAAACCAACATCCCAAGAAAATCCAACGCACTATGAGGTTGAATTAACTGACAACAATACTATACCCACTCACCCAATCAATAAGTCAACTCAATGCAAGATGACATCACTCAAATTAAAATACGCATGATGTCTAAGTGCGAAGGATTGAACTATTATAAATGCTACTATTATCATAAAAGTGACCATAAATGTGAATTATTACATGTGTTGGAGTTACTTCACACACACTTAGGATTTATTTTTCCTAAGGTTATTCCTTGTTTATTAGTCATAATTAGTCATTATCCAGTCTCCTATATTTTAGGGGAGAATATTCCACCTAGAGAATATTCTCTTTCAGTTGACACTTCAGTTTGACTAGTTGAGTTGAGTTTAGATGTTGCATTGGTTTTGTCACCATGCAAGATTTGGATCATCACCAACTCACTACTCTTTGTTCAGTCAGTTAACTCAAGACTAGTTGACTAGTTAACTCAGCAAGGTGACAATTCACTCCCATAACTGTTTGAGAGACTAGACTAGGTGATGTAACTATTGGTGTGTGTCCAGATCAATCTAGACCACTACTATGGCTCATTAGTTACGCATGTATTCTATATATTGTAAATTATTCACTCTTTGAGTGTGGAATACGGTTAATGAGAATTCTTCCATTCTTTCTATCTTGCTTCTTCTTTCTCAATTTCTCTCTGCAAATGTGTGTAGTATTTTCTAGCTAGATCAATTCTATGCAGGTTCAACACATTTAAATGGTATCAGAGCTGACAGACTGCTAAGAAAATGCTACACCAAATCATTTTTTGCAGGTACAAAAGATTGAAGACAACAAAAGATGAATTATTCACCAGAAATACTTCTCACGCCTCATAACTATTTGGAATGGAAGCCAAAATTTTGCTTCTGCTAAGATGCAAAGGTTTATACCAAATAACCATGGCAATGGAAGTAGAGCATTATTCTATCGATGAGAAAAATGACTTTCTCAATAGACAAGATATGGCCATAGGAAGTATCAACATGTCTGTTTCTCCCAAACTTTTCCATCAAGTATATGAAGAATCACAAGGATTAACTCCAAATGAATTATGAACCAGATTGGAGGTTCTACTTGGGAATAAATAATATTGTGAAGATTTCATGTAGGAGGTCGAACAGATAGAGCCAGAAGAGAAGCCATCAGAAGATCAAGTATCTTATTATGAAGAGTCTTCTACGAAAGTTTTTGTAGAAATTTGTATTCCACTAATTGAATATGATGTCTACTCCATTTCAGATTTTTTTTCTGAAATTCATGTGGAAGATATATGGTATGCATATCAGGAGTCACATGCAGACAGTTTTGCATGCACCATGCATGCATCTCAGAAGTGAAAAAGGGAGCCGCGCACGTCATATGCCATTATGATATTTTTTGAGAAACATTTGTAGAAACAAATTGGATATTTGAATTCCTCTCGGGAAAATATCCAATTTAAAAAAAAATCGTCCAAAACAGAGTCTGAAAAGTGAAGTTATGATCGTTTTAAAATCAATAAAATTTCAGCCTTTTTCTAGAAACGGCCGTATGGTTTTCAAAATTTCATCCAAAATTTATTTGGATATTATTCATTACAAGAAGATAAAGTGGATATGTGTGAAAATATCAATTATGCATATACTTCACCAGATCCATGTAGACATCTACATCTTCAACAAAATCTTCAAAGAGCATAAACTTGCACAGTTGCAAGGTCTTGTTGGAGTGAAGGACATGGTTTCTTAACAACTTGTTTTAGGATAAATCCGTAAGTGCAGACACAAACCAATCTCCCTAGATCCACCTGGATCTAGAACAAAACAGGACAGAATAATACACTTTCCCTAGATTTTAACTGTTGAATGAACTAGGAGGCAAGAATCATGTACATACCTTATGATCGCTTCCTTGGGTCTCTATTGTTCCAAGATTTGCTCCAATGCTCTTGTATCATCCAGACCACAACAAAACAAACCAATCGAAGTGAAGACAATTCAATATATTCAACAATTAATCTATACATATGATCAAGGAGTTATATAATAAAGTGATATCAACTTTATGGGAAAGGGACATATTACTGTATTATATTGATTGAAAGTGAAACTTACAACCTGAGCCTTGATGTTGCAAACCTCCTTTCGATTTCTCCTAGCTCTTACACACACACTTTCTCATGCATGAAGAAAATCAGCCACTTTTGATAACCTTGTTGGTGTCTCTAGCTGTTGTAGCATCAGTCCTTCATACAATCTTTCACTAATTCTCCAATTAATATCTTGCTAGTTTGCTTCTATAATTTTCCATGAGCATTCTCTTCAATATATAGGAGAGAATAGATTAGTTACTTGGATAGGAATAATCCCAAGATATCAGGAAAACCAGTACTTAGATAACCATTCAAATGCCAACTCACCCTTCTAGAAGATTTCCTTCTAGAACGCTTGAGAACTTCATCTTTTTCCTTCCTTAAGAATATGCTCACACCCTGATAGTTAGGTACAGTGTGAACCCCTCGCACCCCATCTTAATGCAGCCTGTGAGAATCATGCATTCTTACAGACAAATATATAGGTAGCCTGCGAACCTCCCTTAAAAGTATGATTTCTAGAAGCAGACAAATGCAACTTTTCTCAGGAAAGTGTTCTTAGTGAAGAGCTTGATTTTCCATCTTCATAACATCATCACGATGACCAAAATTGTGGATAAAAAAATGCCCCCCAAACTCTGAGAGTAGAACCAGTGACATTCGATAGACTTTGTAAGCTGCATGTGTGTGTCAAGAACCAAGAGCACATATAATTGAAAAACTGCAAACATCCAAGCATCGACAGAATATCATGTATACCAATTTCTGAGGTAGGAATTCCCATACTCAGATCATAGACTGATGACATCATAAACAAAGGTCATGGCCACCAATCATACACTATGGATCCATGCCATCATAATATCGCATAGCCATCTGAATACACTGTGGATCTATGCGACAAAGTTTTAAAGCAAGACGACATAGCCACGAAACATACATAGTGGATCTATGTGTCACAAATTATACATACTCCATCGCAACCTGGATCACAAAGATAATATCCAAGGTCTTCAATCTCATTGCCCAAAGTACGAATCTAACCATGTGATTACATGTGTTGAAGTTGAACATGGTAGAAACCACTTTATTACAGGTCATTGATGTAACCATTAACAAGTGCGAGGGAAGTCACCATTAATGTCAATGACTTCCAAGGTACTATAGTACAATCCATCGAATGTGGATAAATGAGTTGATGTCGAACATCCGACGGAATCTTTCGATTAGGGGTCAATGATGTAAACCCATTGCCGAAAGCAAGGAAACTTGCCATTGAGGCATGCAAGCTTCAAGGTACTGAATAATTTCTAAGTCTTGATTCTAGATAATGTGCCGAAGTCGACGAAACAAAACTCGTCATAGGAGGGCCTTGATGTATCCCCCATCAATGACAAGAAATGAGTAACTGAGTTTGAAAGTGAAACAGAGTATGTGGCAATTGGACTTTGGACACAGGGAAGGTCGACACACAGAGAATGGATAACTGCAGATGGCTGACTCAATAGAGGTTTTCAGACGGACTTCTCTTGAACATATGAATGACACGACCAATGATTTGGCAGCATTGACTCAAAGACGACACATGGATAGACCTTGTTATCAAATCAAATGAGAGACAAATGGATTTCCCAAACTGACTTCAAATAATGAACAGGGGGTGTCATGTTCAAGAGCGACACTTACTGCCAATCAATACAAAGATGAAACATATCCCTTTTCCAAATTTTCCCCCACCATTTCTGGCAAGCACCTCTTTATTTTTACGCAAGCTTGAAGAGGATCACATATGCTTGTTGATATAAGCTCATCCTTTGGATGAGTCCCTCGGAGTATTTTTAATGAACCCTAGGAAGGAGTGGTTCGGTCCCATCATGGGTCAGTGAATGTTTGTTTAACGAGTCCAGAGATAGTAAAATCGAAGGTTTTTCAAGATTATAGAGTTTGGAAAAACACTTAAAAGAGAACTCTCTCAGTTCCTTTTTTGTACAGTAGTCCAATGAGACCGAAAAAGGGTTAAACTATCGCTCGAAGGATGCGTACTTAAAATACTTTAGCGAGCGTGAAAATAGCAAGGTCGCTCGACAATCTTTTCATGTTTAGAGAGTCTGAAAAGAGATTAAAGAGAAATCCAGGGGGTTCCTTTTTCGTATAACCACAGCGATCCTGAAAAAGCGATAAAACAACACTCGGTCACGTTCTTATGTTTTGCACAAGTGCAAGAACGAACAAAAGGCGCTTGAGGTTTTATGTAAAAACCATAACAAACAATCAAAATCACACCACACCATGGAAAAAATTGTCCATAATCATCCATGTTTCACACCTGCAAGTCATTTCACTCATTTTCACATTAGTGATTAGGTTTAAATAATAAATAAACATAAAAAACCCACATTTGATATGGTAAAAAGTAATTAAAAAGAGTAAATAACTAAATTTACCATATCATTTCACACTTTTACCATTTGAGTTCCAAAAAACCTCATTTTACTCTCTGCATTCAGTGTCAATTTCCAGGAGCTACGAGTGATCATTTGACGAGTCGTCGACAGCATCTTGGTAAGTTCTTCATTCCTGGTCTTTTCATGGTTTAAAAATTTGATTTCATTGGTTAAAAGTTTAGTTTTAAGTTAGTTTTTTTAATCATTTTTGCATGGAGGCATTCTCGCAAGTGGCCCATACGAGACCTGCGAGAATGACCCATTCTTGTAGGTGGGCCTTAAGCCGCCTACGAGAAGTTCGCACTGTACATATTATGGCACCTGCGAGCAGTGCAAAACTCAAAAATTTATGAAACGTTTAGCCAATAGAAAAAATTTATTTCATGAATAAGATCATTAACCATGTTTGTATGTTTCTTATGCAGGTAAATAGCCACAACCATGGTGCTTGAGTGGCGGGAATGAGAACATGAGGAGGATAACGCAAATGATGAAAATCATCCTCCCACCATAGCTTCACTAAAATACTGTGGTCTCTTAAAATACTTTTGTATCCTAGGCATGAGAGCCCAAGTTCAATTACTGGAGTACCTAGTCCGAATGTGGGATCCAGACCAGCAAGTTTTCATTGTGGGAGCTCATACATTAACTATTTACATCAAGGACATATATTTCTTGACTGGATTATCCAGGCGTGGGTCCTATGTCAGTTTGACTGGTAGTAGAGAAAGTGGGTTAAAAATGAGTGAATATTGCAACCAATACTGCGTACCTGAGGTCGAAAGAAAGAAAGGGAAAGTGGCAATCTGAGGAGTAACTGACTTGACTCTCCACACTATTCTCTTCACGATTGCTTGGATGGCTGGAAGTGTCACTCCCCACATGGTATTGTAGAGCTATTTCCACTACGCCATCAAGTGTACTGAGCCCCGGGTATTTAACTGGGCTGATGCAGTATTGTGCAATATCAAAAAACAGTTGACTAAATGCAGGCATGGAGAACTGAAATAGTTTGGATAAGGATCTTTGTTAGTGTCCTTCTTCCTAGATAGGGTCCCTTTGCTTAGACTACAGGTTGAGTGGCACTTTCCGGGTCCTAGGGATCCGAGGATGTTGCGATGGTGTCGGCTCATGGCTCGACATGTGGCAGGATCAATCGTCAAATATGATGATATTTTCTTTGACTGGTTGCAGAACTAGATGCTGATGGTCGATGACTACGCATATGCCTGGTTGGATTTCTAAGGAGATCCATATCTAGCACTACCCGAGGATGCTCAGTGGGAAGACCTCGGTAAGAAGTACACAATTTTTTTGTTTTTAAATGTTTTTGAATTTTTATCATATTTAAATGTTTTTGTTTTATAGATTTACCTGAAGACTAACACCAAATACTTGTTGATAACACAGACGTTGGACCATATAGACCAGCTGGCAGTTCTCCTATCCAGCGATGAGGAGAAGCAGCAGCAGCATTACCTCAGTATGCCAAAGATTACTAGATCGTGGAACAGAACTTAGAAGGCCTAACAACAGATATTCCAGATATGACTCTGGAAGAGGTTCCATGACACAATCAGTGTCACACTGTAGGAATTTTAGCAGCCATGGACCAACTGCTCCGCAGGGTAGCTAGGGAAGTAGTGTGTTACCATGAACGTCATCTCTGACATCACTATGTAGAAGCCAGGAGCTTCAATTTTTGAAATTTTGGTCCTCGGACAAACATTTTGTAAAAACAAATTCTTTTGATCGTTATATATATATAGACGGCTTCTACCGGTTTACTTTACATTGTGTGAATTGTAATGTGTTTGATTTATAAATGATTTAAATGTCTGTCCAATACATAATTAGCTAAAGCATCTGTTAATGTATTAAGACATCTAGGAATATGTTGATATTCAATGTGATCAAAATACCATTCCAAAAGGCGAATCCACAAGTATACCCTCAATAAAGTAGGACTTTGAATAGAGTAGACATTACTTAGCTATAGTACTACAAGCTGCGAGTCAAGTTGCACAACCAAATGACAAATTCTGAGAGAGATAGCATCAACCAATAATTCAATCACGGCACTATACTCTGCGATGTTGTTGGTTTCTCGGCCAATACATACACCTCGTAAAGATATAAGCTCATTTGTTGGGGCATATATTACCCATGCAGTGGAAGCTAGGTTCCGAGTACTACAGCGAGCACCATCAGCGAAGCCAATATAAGGTAGCGAATACTCCAACATCTGGCAATCAAACACAACCTCATGTAAGGGCACAGACCAAATAACATCAAAAGAAAACTAAAATAACACACACATAGTATGATACATAAAATACAAGTACTTGTGCACAAATAACTTATGCATAGTACTTCTTTAAGTACAACCCATTCCTGGGTTCACTCAAAGGTACACCATCATAATCAACCAGCTCATACACTCCTTTTTCCAAAACTTTGCTAACAATGTAAGGACCATGCCACATTGGTTTGAATTTCCCAGCTCCTAAGACATCTTTATCTTGTTCATATAGAAGAATAAGATCTCCTTCAGAGAAGACATGAGGCTTGACATGCTTGTCATATTGTGCCTTAACACATCTCTTCTAGGCTTCTATTACAAGAGTAGCATCACAGCGAGTCTCGTCTAATCACATCAGATACAATAGATGTTCCTCTTCAGCAGAAGTATTGAGTAAGAGTTCTACAGCTAGCTTCAAAGAAGGTATCTCACATTCTATTAGAAGAATGGCTTCCATGCCATAAAATAATCGAAAGGGTGTAAATCCCGTAGAAGATTTAACAGATGTCCGATACGCCCACAATGATGAAAACAACATCGTGTGCTAGCTGTTTTTATGAATTCCTATCATCTGTCGAATCATAGTTATGAGAACCTTATTGATTGCTTCGACCTGGCCATTAGCTTGCGGATAATAGGGTGTTGAGCTATCATGATGAAGACCCAACTTTTCCGTAAGTTCATACATCATAAAATTCCTAAAATGACTACCGTGATCGGTAACGATAGCCTGAGGAACACCAAAATGAGTGAGGACATGGTTGAAAAGAAATAACGTTGCAGTCTTTCCAGTATTATCGAATGTTGGCATCGCCTCAGGCCATTTTGTAAAATAATCAACAGCTACAATAATATAGCCATGCCCCCCGGCCGAGTGAGGGTGACATGTCATGAAATCAATGCCCCATTTTGCAAAAGGACCAACTGAGACCACAGGATGAAGGGGAGCAGGATGCGATCGAATTTTCTAGTTATAGGTCTAGCAGGCATGACACTTCTGAACAGTAGTAATGTAGTTATTGAATAAGGAAGGCCAAAAATATCCTGCACGCAAGATCTTCTGGGAAGTAGTATACCCAGACATATGACCACCACATGCTCCAGAATGGTAGTCATTCAAAGCTTTCTCGGCTTCGTCAAAAGTCAAACAACGTTGAAAAACAGATTCAATGCCTCGATGGTAAAGAGTATCCCCGAGGATAATATATTGACGTGCTTGATAACAGATATGACAGCGTTCGGCACTAGACAAAGCAGGCTGGAAAGTTTGAGTTTGGAGATATATAATGATATCTCCATACCAAATATCATCTGTACTGATAAGGAAAAGTGATTCATCAGGTAATGAATCTACTGCTACATTTTCCGTGACAGTGGGGAAAATCACAAATTAACTCGGCAAAAACTAAGGATTTCTTCGACGTGGTGCGATTGAATTCCAAGTCAAACTCCTGAAGAATGACAATCCACTTGGAGTACTTGCCCCCCAGCAATTGACGTGTCAAAATATGTTGCATGGGGTTACAATGTGAAATCACTATAGTTTTCCTGGATAGAATATAATGGCGAAATCATTGAACCGCTGGAACAGCAGCCAAAGCCAGTTTTTCAACATGTTGGTACTTGATTTCAGTGGAAGTGAGTGATCAGAATCTGGACCAGGGGTCAAAAATTTGCTCAATTTTCAAAGTGCTCGGAATGCAACGAAAATGGTTCCATTGCGTCCGTCTCGTTCTCCTGATTCCGGTGGTATATCTATTTTCGCAAACAGAGTCCGTATGGAGAAGTTATTGAGGTCTGTTCGTCGAGCCAAACAGGTAAAAAATGATGCTGACTGTACCTGTCTGTACAGTCCGTACAGGACACATGGCAGGACCGTACAACACGCGTGGCATGTTCGTATAGGACACGTGGCGACTCCTGGGCATGACACGTGTCATGCATTTTTGTCATTTTCAACATACGCTTGACCAATATTGAGGTGACACGTGTCACCACTGGATGGGTGACACGTGGCACATGCTGACGTCAGCATCCGGCGTGGCCTGTTGACGTGGCACCATACGATTGACACGTGGCAAGCATTTATGGTCACAGCTGGGCGAATTAAATTGTGACATGTGGTATCTTTTTGGGCGAATAATAGGGTGCCACGTGGCCCACTCAGGGGCTGGCACGTGGCACCCTGGGTTTGATTAAGTTGGTTCGTTTATTAAAACCTTTTGGAGGCCGCAGGGTTCGATCCCCGGACCTCCCACTTTGCAAAAAATTTACAAGTTTATGCTAACCAACATACCGCCATGTGGTGCTTGTATGGGATATGGTTATAAATGTATTGGAATTCGCATTTGGTTGGATCCGGCGGGGGGTCGGGCCGGGGCTAGCCCTGACCCCGGTTCTATGGTATAACACATGACCGTGCGTATAAATAAAAAGGCGGAGTTATGTAATGCACGCGGCAGTTTGGGGGTTGCAAATAATCCACGGTTTTATTACCAAAAACCATATGACCAAACTTTATAAACAATTGCGCGCGGAATTATATTATACAACAATGTTTGTATTACCATATGTATAATATGGTGTGCGGAGAAGTTATAAAATATGACCGTGTATATGTATGTTTCATTTAACCCACGGTTTCGGTGGTACTAACATGTGACCATTTAAAATGTTGGTTGGCACGGTTATAAAACATTGCGCGGGAATTGTGGTTTTAACCACGGTTTATAAACCATATGTTATATATGTGTTTTATATTAAACCATGTGCGCGGGGGTGTTCAACCTATAACCCACGATTTTGTATGTGGTAGTGTGACCACAGTTAATAAATGGCGCGCGTTTTGGATTTTCTTGTTGGGTTTTAAACCACGCGCCCGCCACATGTCAACCCAACATTAAACAGTGGCATTTTTAGCCCTTTTTATGTGCGGGAAGGTGGCCACATGGCCCCATGCGCCCAACACCCCCGTTCTTGGGGGCTATATTCCCGTTAATGGTTCGACGATTTGCCCCCAATTGCGGGATGCACGTGTGGGCTGAGTTTTGTGATGGAAAACGCCTGGAGCCAGGTTGAGTTTTACAGGAGGTGCAAAATGGCGAGCCTGTAACAGAGCTTGGGAAAAGGAAAAATGGCAGCAAGCATAACTTGATGAGTTTTTGAACAAATCAGGTGCTGTAAAAGCCCAGCTAGGGGTTTTTGGACGTTCTGAGTCCATTGGTGAGGTTATCATAGGCATTTGAAGAGCCCATTTGCAGGTTTTTCACATTTGAAGTTTGAGGAAGCTTTAGGAGCCTTAAAGCCCTCATTGTTTGAGGCATTGCTCTGATGAGCACATATCCATTTTCTAAGACTGAATAGTCATTTCTGATTGTTTATTATGCTCTGAACACATTAGGATAGGTTTCAGATCCATTGGAGGACTTCTACAGGTATTTTTTCCTCATTCAAGTTCAGGGAAGCTTGGAGGTCACATGTAGGAGAGGTCATTGTTGGATGAGCCATTGTCCATTTTCAGAGTTCTAACAGTCATTTTTGGGGGTTTTGTATATTCTGAACCCAATGGTACATCCTGTAAATCCATTGGAGTTGAGCAGCATCTTGTAAAAGAACATTTGACAAACTAATCCCAGAGAGCCAAGTCCATTAAAGGAGGCTCAAGGAGATGTAGCCCAGAGAGGGGTGAACTCCTTTATCATCTTGGTATTGTTGTGATTTTGATGTGTTATTTGCTGCATTTTATACTGCTGTGTATTAATTTATAACACATATTTAATCTTTTAAAAGATCATTTCCTCACACATGAACTTTTCAAAGAAGAACCAAGAACTTAACACATAAATCAACTTGCATAATTTTACACATGAAGCAAGGTCCTGTTAAGGTTTAATTAAATGAGGTAGAGGGTGCTTGTATAGCATAACAAGTCAGCCTTCTATTTTCAGATCAGATGGTATCAGAGCACAGTTTATTTTTTCTCATGTATTTGCCAATGATAGCTTGAGTTTTAGCTGTTGATTTTGTGCAAGATTTGTGTTGGAGTTTGTTATCTTGCAAGTATGGAGGAAGCTTTAAGCATTGATAGTTCTCCTACATCTTCCAAATCTAAGTTCTTTGACAAAGAAATGTTTAATGCATTTCTAACCATGAAGGATATGGTACAAGAGTTGTGGAAAGACAGGGAAGAGAGCAGTTTCCTTCAAGAGCAGTTGATGGCCATGAAGGAGGAGAAAGACCAACTTCTTGAAAAGTTACAGAAGATGAAGAATCAACTCTATGAAGACAAAGAAACCCTTACCAAGTACATGCATGACCATGAGGTATGTAATGTCAGTTTTTCTTCAAATTCCTCTCAAGAAGATTGCTTTGGTGTTTTTGAAAATCACACTAAAGGAATAGGGTCCAAATTAATGTTAAAAATGGGCTATGAAGGTAAAGGGTTAGGCAAGCATGCACAAGGCATTGTTGAGCCTATTGTTGTTGAAGAGAGACCTAAACATTGTGGTCTTGGTTATGAAAGAATTGTTGAAGCAAATTCCAAAGTAGAGGAAACTAATGAAAAAGTTTCAAACACAATTTTTGTTTCAAGTTCACCTCCTCAAGAAGGTTTTCAAGGTGAAAGTTCAAGAACTTTGGTTGAAAGTTCAAACTCTTCAGCATGCAAGACTTGTATTCAAGATGAATGCAAATGTGTGAAGCAAAAAGGTTGTGACAGCCATGAGGACAAGAGCAGATTTGTTAGTCTTCAAAAGAGAGCTTGTGACACTTCCGATTCACCTCCTCAAAGCGGCGATAAAGGTGAATGTTCAAGGTATAAATATGCCTATAACTCAGTTGCTTTTGATTATGTTAATCATAATAAATCTGCATGTAACAATGGAAAAAGACCATGTAAATTTTGTGGTTTATATAACCATCGTATTTCAAAATGTTGGAAGAGAAAGTCCATTTTCAGGAAACTTTCCAAGAAAAGGCAACATGAAGAGAAAATGCAAAAGATTTGCAGTCATTGTCAGAAGAGGGGTCATCTCATTGACCAATGTTGGACATTGTATCCAACCTCTCATCCAAGGCACAAGAAGCAGTTGGGTGAAAATATTGACAAGAATGGAAGAGGAGATTCCATCATTGAGGTGAGTCAAGATGATTCACAAGAAGACCACTTTCAGCAGAAGGATTCACCATTGAGTTGGCTTGGTAAGAAATGGATTGATTTCTTGAGTAAGTAAGGCTTTCATTTCTCTGCAGTAGATGCACATTTCAGCCTTAGCTTTTCATTTTGTTGAAGTTTGACAAGTTGCAGCAGTTTGTCATCATTTGGTAGAGGCAAAGTTTGCATTTGAATGCAATTTCTTTTGAAAGCATACTTGTGTTATACCCCTCATTAAAGAACATGTAAAAGAGGAGTATGTTGTCCAGTTTATTACAGCCATGTACACTTTTCATTTTCATCTCTTTAGTACCCACATGTCTTGGGTTTGAGTACCTATGTCTCCACAGGAAGGAGAGTTGAAAAACTATGCATATGCATTTGGGTTTTTGAGTGCATAAAACAATGAACTTGATGATTGTCATCATGGATGACTCATGATTGTAGCATGATTGTTTATCATGTCTTTTGACTTATCATTTTGGCAAGGTCGATATGTTCACATGAGTCTCGACTTGTGTCGATTTTATCTTGGTGACTATGTTGTCGTTCATGTTTTTCGACTTGTATTTAGTCGATGGTGTTGTTGTCTTGAAAGTCAATTTTGAGTACATTGAGATGGAGGAAAACACCATGTGCTTTGATGAAGCACAAGATGCAACAGTTTGCTTAAAGAGAAAAAAGACTTTGCTGTCATTATTTATCAGTCTTGTATAATTCATTTTCAAGATTGATGGTTTTTCTTGGTTTGTGACAAGATGTCGCAGGAAAATTTGCAGCCATTGGAGAGCGGATTGTTGACGCCAAAGAGTTCACAAGAGGGACTTGATTCTCAGTGGGAAGGCTGACAGTCTTTCAAGTGCAGAGAGAACAGTGGGTCAGCAGCAGCCAGAGAGCAGTGGTTGAGGGACATAGCCAGTTGCAGTGCACGGCATGTCAAAGTACCCAGGTGATTGTCGAAAAGTCTTCTCAAGTAGAATCAATTGATATAACTTGAAAGAAGAAGAATATTGAAGCTCAGATCGATGATTATAATCTTTTGTGGGTCCAAAAGCCTTTCAGTGGGAAGGCGTGATCAGAATCTGGACCAGGGGTCAAAAATTTGCTCAATTTTCAAAGTGCTCAGAATGCAACGAAAACAGTGCCATTGCGTCCGTCTCGTTCTCCTGATTCCGGAGGTATATTTATTTTCGCAAACGGAGTCCGTATGGAGAAGTTATTGAGGTCTGTTCGCCGAGCCAAACAGGGAAAAAATGATGCTGACTGTACCTGTCCGTACAGTCCGTACAGGACACGTGGCAGGACCGTACAGCACGCCTGGCATGTCCGTACAAGACACGTGGCGACTCCTGGGCCTGACACATGTCATGCGTTTTTGGCATTTTCAACATACGTTTGACCAATATTGAGGTGACACGTGTCACCACTGGATGGGTGACACGTGGCACATGCTGACGTCAGCATCTGGCGTGGCCTGTTGACGTGGCACCATACGATTGACACGTGGCAAGCATTTATGGTGACAGCTGGGCGAATTAAATTGTGACACGTGGCATCTTTTTGGGCGAATAATAGGGTGCCACGTGGCCCACTCAGGGGCTGCCACGTGGCACCCTGGGTTTGACTAAGTTGGTTCGTTTATTAAAACTTTTTGGAGGCCACGGGGTTCGACCCCCGGACCTCCCACTTTGCAACGACTTTACAAGTTTATGCTAACCAACATACCTTCATGTGGTGCTTGTATGGGATATGGTTATAAATGTATTGGAATTCGCATTTGGTTGGATCCGACGGGGGGTCGGGCTGGGGCTAGCCCCGACCCCGGTTCTATGGTATAACACATGACCGTGCGTATAAATAAAAAGGCGGAGTTATGTAATGCACGCGGCAGTTTGGGGGTTGCAAATAATCCACGGTTTTATTACCAAAAACCATATGACCAAACTTTATAAACAATTGCGCACGGAATTATATTATACAACAATGTTTGTATTACCATATGTATAATATGGTGTGCGGAGAAGTTATAAAATATGACCGCGTATATGTATGTTTCATTTAACCCGCGGTTTCGGTGGTACTAACATGTGACCATTTCAAATGTTGGTTGGCGCGGTTATAAAACATTGCGCGGGAATTGTGGTTTTAACCACGGTTTATAAACCATATGTTATATATGTGTTTTATATTAAACCATGCGCGCGGGGGTGTTAAACCTATAACCCACGATTTTGTATGTGGTAGTGTTACCACAGTTAATAAATGGCGCGCGTTTTGGATTTTCTTGTTGGGTTTTAAACCACGCGCCCGCCACATGTCAACCCAACATTAAACAGTGGCATTTTTAGCCCTTTTTATGCGCGGGAAGGTGGCCACATGGACCCATGCGCCCAACACCCCCGTTCTTTGGGGCTATATTCCTGTTAACGGTTCGACGATTTGGCCCCAATTGTGGGACGCGCGCGTGGGCTGAGTTTTGTGACGGAAAACGCCTGGAGCCAGGTTGAGTTTTATAGGAGGTGCAAAATGGCGAGCCTGTAACAGAGCTTGGGAAAAGGAAAAATGGCAGCAAGCATAACTTGATGAGTTTTTGACCAAATCAGGTGTTGTAAAAGCCCAGCTAGGGGTTTTTGGACATTCTGAGTCCATTGGTGAGGTTATCACAGGCATTTGAAGAGCCCATTTGCAGGTTTTTCACATTTGAAGTTTGAGGAAGCTTCAGGAGCCTTAAAGCCCTCATTGTTTGAGGCATTGCTCTGATGAGCACATATCCATTTTCTGAGACTGAATAGTCATTTCTGACTGTTTATTATGCTCTGAACACATTGGGATAGGTTTCAGATCCATTGGAGGACTTCTACAGGTATTTTTGCCTCATTCAAGTTCAGGGAAGCTTGGAGGTCACATGTAGGAGAGGTCATTGTTGGATGAGCCATTGTCCATTTTCAGAGTTCTAACAGTCATTTTTGGGGTTTTTGTATATTCTGAACCCAATGGTACAGCCTGTAAATCCATTGGAGTTGAACAGAAGGTTGTAAAAGAACATTTGACAAACTAATCCCAGAGAGCCAAGTCCATTGAAGGAGGCTCAAGGAGATGTAGCCCAGAGAGGGGTGAACTCCTTTATCATCTTGGTATTGCTGTGATTTTGATGTGTTATTTGCTGCATTTTATACTGCTGTGTATTAATTTATAACACATATTTAATCTTTTAAAAGATCATTTCCTCACACATGAACTTTGCAAAGAAGAACCAAGAACTTAACACATAAATCAACTTGCATAATTTTACACATGAAGCAAGGTCCTGTTAAGGTTTAATTAAATGAGGTAGAGGGTGCTTGCATACCATAACAAGTCAGCCTTCTATTTTCAGATCATTGAGACTTCGACTCAAGTAATATATAACATGTTCATCGTGTGCATCATCCTCTTGAATGAGAACCATGCCGATAGTATACTCGGAAACAACTAGATAAAGAAAGTAATCCCAACTATAATCAGGAGGGAAAAGAAGTGGAGATTTCGTGAGGGAAAACTTCAAAACTTCAAAAGCATTATTGGCAACTTTATCCCAAACAAACTATGAACCTTTCTTTAGAAGACGTGTAAAACCACGAGTAATCTCAGCGTAATTAGGGATGAAACGATGAAGAAAGTTTGCTTTCCTCTGCAAACTTTGTAACTGGCGCAATGAAGAAGGAGGAGGGAGATTAAGAATCACCTCAACCTTAATAGGATCTACCCGGATCCCTTGACGTGAAACAATGAAACAGAGAAGACGGTCGGACTCTACGCAAAAGATGCATTTATGAGGGTTTAGACGAATGTGATAGAACCGACAACGAATGAAAATTGCTTAGAGATGATTGGGGTGATCGACTTGGCGTAAAGAATGAGATGGAAAATCGTCCAAATAAAGTTGAATGATATGCTTTATATGGTGAAACGCATAAGACATAGCATGTTGAAACGTCGCGCTCGCATTCTTAAGACCAAAGGAAAGTTTCCTATAGGAGAAAGTACCCCAAGGACAAATAAAAGTAGTTTTATGTTGGTCCTCAAGAGCGATGTTAATTTGATTATAGTCGAAGAATCCATCCATGAGAGAAAAGATTTCACTGCCGGCACAGTCATCGATGATCTGGTCGACAAAAGGGGTTGGAAAGTTGTCCTTTGGACAGGCTTTGTTAATATCCTGATAATCAACACAAACACGTATACTTCCACCTTTCTTATCAATCGGTACAGGGTAGGAAACCTATTCTGTCAGAGCCACGGGATAAATAAAACCGGCTTTAAGAAGTTTTTCAACTTCGAGTTTGATAGCTGTCGCTTTACGTGGATGGATAGGACGAAGGCGCTGTCGAACTAGTTTTTCTCTGGGGTTTGTCTTAATTTCATGGACAACAATAGCAGGTTCGATACCTAGCATCTCTTCGTAGCTCCAGGCAAAGATGTCACGAAATTCTTTGAACAAAGCAGTATAAGTGACAATTTCTTTGGGAGAACACGAAGCTCCAATGTGAACATTTTCAACTATCCCAGGTTTAAATGATATTTCAATGGGTATCGTGGGAGAAATATTACTGAGGTTCCCTTTCACAAACACATCACATGTAGATCCGGGAACGGTCGATATAACAACAACGGTCGACGGAGTCAAAATCCGCTGGTAATTCTCTAGAGTGTGTTGTTCCAGAAACAGTATGGAACGATGATGCCCATCATCCCAAGGTGTGGCATCCATGACAGACATAATCATCTTTTCAGTGGAAAAAATGACATGTAAAGGATCGAGAGACAACTCCTCAAGAGAGGGTATAGAAGGTGTTGTCGATTGAATCGCATGATAAGTAGACTCAACCGGACTTAACGGCATGACGTTGCTGAAACGAGGATGGTCTCCTGGATCAGGGACTATCCAAGGGTCAAAAGACACTGAAAGCTCATGAGGCACAGCGGAGATCATATTAATAGAAGCAATTGATGGGCATAGAATATCGGGTGGTGGTGGTATGGGGAAAGTACCCATTAACAAAGAGTCTTTTAAAAGACCTACTCCAATGTTCTCGTAACCCGGTGGGGTTTTAGCTATAAACGACACATTTCCAATGCGAGTATCAGAATTAAAGAAGGCAAGTTGATCAACCATAATGAACATTCCTTGATGAGGAAAATGGACTACACGTAAAAGTGTTGACACAACAACATGCATAGAATCTACCCAGCTACGTCCAAGAAGAAGATTATAATCTAGGGGAGCATCGAAAACTTCCACTTCAACTTGGACTGTCTTACCTTCGAGAGTAATAGGCAACAAGGGAAGAACACTGTAAGGATTAAAACCTGAGCCATTGAAGGCTTTCAAAGTATTTTTTGATTCAGTTAAAGGAGGAGAGCCAATGGCTTTCCAACAAGTAAAAGACATTACACACGTAGAGGCACCCTCATCAATAACAGTTCGACAAAATTTTTTTTCGGCGACAACAACTTGTATCTGAAATGCAAGCTTTCGGGGTAACCTTGGAATATAATCTTCCAAGTCAAAGACTATCAAATTGGTATCTGTAGGATCAATTCCACCTATGGCTTTCAATAGAGCCCTTCGTTGCACAGGGCAAGACTGAAGGACTTCAAGGGCAGACATCGCTGAAGGTGCTTGGGATAGATCTTTGACAATGCTATAGTTCTGGGTTGCACGAGCATGAGGATTGAATGTTTATTTCTTAACGACACCTTTCGAGGGTGGTCACAGAACTATATCAAGGCTCGGTCGTTAGAGATGAAGAGGACCACTCGTAGGTGGAGTCGGTGGAGAGGGTTGTACCAAATCGGGAGGTAAATCGTCAACCTTCTCCTTAGATGGAAAATAATCTTTGGCTCTAGTTGCGATGGCAACGTCATTGTTCTTAGAATCACCAGTGCACATCAAAACATATGATGTCGTAGAAGTAGAGGGTTGGTCATGGATGACCAATGAGGCATGTTGCTGAGACAGGAAGGGTTGGGACAAGACTGCCGGTGTAGAGGGTTTCGACGTTCCTTGAAGGAACTTAGTAACTTCGGCACGTCGAGGAAAATCCTTCGTGTAGTGATCGTCACCACAGATAAGGCAAGGGTAGCGGGGCTTGTGCTTATCCTGATCTTCAATAGGAGGGGTTTTAGTTTGCTCATTTTGATTATTATTTTTACTCTCCTTATTCTTGCTTCTCCCTTTCTTTGATTTATTTTTACCGGTTGACGTAGATTGAACAACGTTCACCTCAGAGGTTTTACCAGCGAGAGGAGAAGGAGATAGAGCATTTTGGACATTAGAAAATGTGGATTTAGGGGTTGTAGTTGAAACAGAATGTGAATGGTTATGAGCGGTACCAATCACACTATCAGCTGCATGCGAGGCAACTGGAGCAGTTGAAGTGTTGGAAGTACCAGGACGAGGTAGTTCAGGTACTAAATCATAAAGTGTTCCCATTTGTGAATAAACAAAATCAAGATACTAAGCACGACTTATAGTCTGCTCCTCTGTAACAACACCACCCATAGTAATGTCTTTACCAATTCCGTTCATGAAATATTTCATAAACCATTCTGCCAGTAACTGATTAGGGAGCTCAAGTTTGATGAGACGTCGTCTCCATCTCCACTCATGTATATTATCCGAGATGTGAGTACCGTTAGTTTGTTTGAAAGAAGTCAAGATCTCAGTCCCAGTATCGTAACAGATTGGTAAATAGTAATGTGTGAGAAAAGCCATAACTAAGGTGTTGAAATCAGAAAAGAAACCTCGTGGAAATTCAATATACCACTTCGCAGCCGAACCGATAAGGGTTCTTTGAAAAAGATGTAGACGAATGGAGTCATCCATCAGCAAGTTGGATGAACACCATAAATGAAAAGTCATGACATGATTATTTGGGTCCTCTCCCGCCTTACCATCGAATTTTAGAATATTCGATGGAAGTTTAGCAGGAAGAGCAGGCCATTGGGGAGAGTGACGAATAGGATCATTTAGAATCCTAGACAAATCTGGCAAATCCAAAGTAGCAAGAGAAGGCAACTGTCGGTTTACTTATGGGTACTGATGGCTTTAGGGTGGAAGCCCTGTCGGCAAACCAGTAGGACCGTAAGCAGACTGTCCGTAGAGGGAAGGCCCTGGATGATTCGGTGGTGGCCAGATAGGATAGTAACTCTAAGGATTGTAACCTTGAGTTTGAGTAGGGACCTGGGGTTGAGTAGTCTGACCTAAACCCCAAATAGGATTGGTTACACCCGGATAAGGTTGGCCCACTACAGGGATAGTTTGCTACCCCCCATCATTTTGAGGAATGTTTTGTAGAAGTTGATTTCAATACTGGGCCAATTCAGGAGGTATATTTTGTCCAAAAGGTGAGGTTGGTCCCCCTACTGTAGGTATAGTTCCACCTGGAAGTTGTGTGCCAATTGTAGGTTGCGTAGTAACTGTGTTGTGACTGAGAAAAGGAAAAGGAACTGTACCACCCTGTCCACCAACAGGAATCTATGGGTTCGGTGCAATAGTCGGGATAGTACCACTAGGATTAGGATTACCAGAAGGAAACTGAGGGAGTGTTGGAATAAAACCGGGAATAGGATGCCTAGGAAAAGGAGGACCACCTAGAGAACCGGCTGGGGTTTGCAGAGGTGTTGGATTGGAAGCATTCAATGCATGGTAACCAGGTGGTAATGTCGGGATGACATCAGGTATTCGCTGGGTATTGATAGGAGCAAGAGTAGCTGCAGTAATTTCGATTTGGAAACTCGTAGTATTCATGAGATGAGCCATCTCGGGAGGGAGAACAAAGCGGTAAGTAGTAGTCTCAGGTGTAGTTTCTGTCTCAGAAGATATGGGAGGGTTGATTTCGTAGACAGGGGATGACTCAGTACCGAAAAGGACTCGATGGAAATCACCGGACCAAAAAGGATCTTGGCCTACTACACTGTGAGAAGGCTCAACAGTTGATTCAGAAGATGTAACAACGATTTCTTCAGAAGAATTTAATCGCACAAAAGGTCGTTCACCACAGTGAATGTGATAGTCCTCTCTAGTATTGGTAATTCGAAAATCTTCTAGAGAGTCAGTTCATTCTACCTGTGGAGGCAGTGTGGTGACAACTGGAACGTCACTGGTTTCCTCGTGTGGTGGAGTAACCACCGGAACTTCAGTCTGATGGGGAGAACCCTCAGGTATACCAGTAGACGAGAGTTGAGAATCATCCATATGCTCTAGAGATAAACCTTGCATTCTATGAGAACACCGTGGGGGAGCAATTGTAAAGAAGTGACAAGCTCTGCGAAAAACCTCCTATGGTCAACTTCGAGAAACAAACAACACTCACTAGTAAACAAAATCTAGGAAGCAATCACCAAGCAAACAATACCTTCTAATTTCAAAGCCACTAGTTGGTGATGAAATCCAACATCACAACAATGAGACGAGAAGGGGCGGGGCTAAGGTGGAAAAGTTACATTGATGACCTACTTAACGGACTTACACCCTGGTGCAAGCTCCCACACATAATCGTGGGTATACCCTCCAAGGAGCTCGAGTGAGTTTGATCAACATCGATTCCAGATACCGTGAAGACTTTCCCCTTCACAGTCACCTTGGGTAAGAACCTAGAGAGATAGGCCACTAAGGTCACCACAAACAACAGTACAGCCTCGGGGAATAGTCATTAGTCCGATCCACACGCAAGGGCAGGGTATCTAGCCTGAAATCAACTCAAAGGATTCCACTCATCATTGTGGGTATACCTCGGAGTGATCCCCATAATACGTGCAATCTCTACACCGATGTCAACAAAGAAGGGTTAGTAACTCTGCGAACACCAATGCGACCTAGTGCTTGACCCTTGTGTTAGAAGGGCATCCCAAGACAATATGTTGCAAATGGAATTTAACACTCCCTAACTCAATATGCTATTGTGTGCTTTTGAGATTTTGGAGAGTGTATCTCTCTTCCTACTCCAAAGCACTAGCCTAACTAAATGTTGATGTAAAAGAGCCCTAGAAAAGAGTTACTAGATAAATTTTAAGATTACGCAATGTTTTTAAAAGCTGTTGTTTACTCAAAGGTAACGGAAGTGAAACTCATGTTGTATGACTCTGACCCAAATAATGCAAGGATGATGATGATGAAATATAACACTTTTCATTCCATGAATCCTATTTATGGGAAAGAGAGAAAAAAAATTCAAATCAACCCTGTACTACAATGCAATGCTCAGTTTCCTTTCAAATGTCAATGCAAACAATCATTTATCAATGAACAATCACTATATGTATTTTTCAAATAATTCAACAAACTCTAAAACTTGATTTTCAATGTTTTCTGAAATACAAAAAACAATATTTTGAAAGAAAAACTTGTTGTTCACTTTCCAAAAATAACTCTGATTAACGAGAAAAGAAAATCAAATCATAAAGACTTAAACAAAAACAACCCAATCAACTCTTTCAATGAAAGTAAAAACAAAGAGAAAACCAATGAGTCTTCTCAATGCAAACAAAAATTTTCTTTCGAACCAACAAGCAAATGAGAAACACCAAGCACTTAACTTTCTACCAATCACTGGTTCTCAGCCAATCAGACACATTCAACTCCAAAAGTCAGAGAGAACGAAAATGCCAATAAGAGCCAAGAAACGAAAGTCAAGCTATAAAGGGCAAGAAAAACCTTGAAACCCTAAATCTGTTCAAGCAAGCAAACCAAAGCAAGGATATATAAATCAATGATCCAATAAGCCCAAAAGATGTAATTCAACTGATCTAAGCAGTTGACAAAATTAAAACTCAATTTCAAAATTTTCAAAAATCGTGCTCACAGGCAAGCAGTGTTACACAGTGCGAGAAGATAAGATTCTCGCAGGCCACCTTGTAGCAAGGTGCGAGGTGTTCGCACTGGACCCTATATGCAGGGTGTGAACTTGACTAATTTTCACAGGCTGCAGTTAAACACAGTGCGAGAACTCCTGAAGATGAAAAAAAATTTGAAAATGAAAGCAAAATTCAAACAGGCTTATGAACCCAATAAGTCTATCAGGATATCCTGAAGACTCGGAGACTGACAAAACAGGAGAATAATGAAACTAGAGAAAATGGCCACAGAAAAACTCAAAAACCATAAAGAAAAAGGGAATAGATCCCCAGTGGAGTTGCCAATTTTGTTTCGGGATAAATCCGTAACTGCGGACACAAACCAATCTCCCTAGATCCACCTGGATCTAGAACAAAACAGGACAGAATAATACACTTTCCCTAGATTTTAACTGTTGAATGAACTAGGAGGCAAGAATCATGTACATACCTTATGATTGCTTCCTTGGGTCTCTGTTGTTCCAAGCTTCACTCCAATGCTCTTGTATCGTCCAGACCACAACAAAACAAACCAATCGAAGTGAAGACAATTCAATATATTCAACAATTAATCTATACATATGATCAAGGAGTTATGTAATAAAATGATATCAGCTTTATGGGAAAGGGACATATTACTGTATTATATTGATTGAAAGTGAAACTTACAACCTGATCCTTGATGTTGCAAACCTCCTTTCGATGGCTCCTAGCTCTGACACACACACTTTCTCATGCATGAAGAAAATCAACCACTTTTGATAACCTTGCTGGTGTCTCTAGCTGTTGTAGCATCAATCCTTCATACAATCTTTCACTAATTCTCCAATTAATCTCTTGCTAGTTTGCTTCTAACCTTTTCCATGAGCATTCTCTTCAATATATAGGAGAGAATAGATTAGTTACTTGGATAGGAATAATCCCAAGATATCAGGAAAACTAGTACTTAGATAACCATTCGAATGCCAACTCACCCTTCTAGAAGATTCCCTTCTAGAAGGATTGAGAACTTCATCTTTTTCCTTCCTTAAGAAGATGTTCACACCCTGATAGTTAGGTACAGTGAGAACCCCTCGCACTCCAGCTTAATGCAGTCTGTGAGAATCATGCATTCTCGCAGGAAAATATATAGGTAGCCTGCGAACCTCGCTTAAAAGTATGATTTCTGGAAGAAGACAAATGTAACTTTTCTCAGGAAAGTGTTCTTAGTGAAGAGCTTGATTTTCGATCATCATGATGACCAAAATTGTGGATAACACAACTGCCTTTCGTTCCTTATCATTTTTATTTTATTCATTTTAATTTGAGGGAGGTTTTTGTTCCCATGAGGTTTTCCCTCTTTCTTTGTTTAGTTTAGTGTATCTTTTGTATTTTCCTACCTAACATGGCCTCGTAGCTGGGACCCATTCTTTATTTTCACCATAGTGATGTTCATGAGGGGTGTTGGAGTTACTTCACACACACCTAGGATTTATTTTTCCTAAGGTTATTTATTGTTTATTAGTCATAATTAGTCATTGTCCAGTCTCCTATATTTTAGGGGAGAATATTCCACCTGGAGAATATTCTCTTTCAGTTGACACTTCAGTTTGACTAGTGGAGTTGAGTTAAGATGTTGCATTGGTTTTGTCACCATGAAACATTGGTATCATCACCAACTCACTACTCTTTGTTCAGTCAATTAATTGAAGACTAGTTGACTAGTTAACTCAGCTAGGTGACAGTTCACTCCCGTAACTATCTGAGAGACTAGACTAGGTGATAGTTTACTCTTGTAACTGTTGGTGTGTGTCCAGATTAATCTAGACCACCACTATGGCTCATTAGTTACTCATGTATTCTATATATTGTAAATTATTTACTCTTTGAGTGTGGAATACGGTTAATGAGAATTCTTCCATTCTTTCTATCTTGCCTCTTCTTTCTCAATTTCTCTCTTTAAATGTGTGTAGTATTTTCTAGCTAGATCTATTCTATGCAGGTTCAACACATTTGCAACATGCACTTTAACAGAATCAATACACTTGTTAACAAATATACATTGTCCATTAAAATAAGTCAACTACTTATTATTAAAAAGTGATCTACTCTGCTTATTAAATATTTGACATTTCTCTCTATCATATTGTTGTCTAAATTATCATTATCTAAGTACGCAAAACTGATGAGTTGATATAATAGTGCAATGTAATTACAAGATATAGAATATAAGTTTTGTTGTCTACAGTAATTAAACGCTATCCATGATGATACTATCGATTACTCTAACATTACATATAAAAACGATGTCCATCTGTATATTTCTATTTGTGTCAACATATAAAAATGTTATCTAACTATATATTGTTATTGTTGTCAACAATAATTAAATGTTGTCTAACTGTATATTCGTTGTCATATGACATAAGGATATTTATTACACAAACATAATTCTATTTATTATGCAAATAGAATTGTTGTTATATAACATAATGTTGCAACACAAACATAATGTTATTTATAATCTTTATCATAAAGAATCATTGTAATATAGAATCGTTGTCACATAGAATAGATTTCATAATGTTGTGTAATAATATATCGTTGTCAATGATAAAGTCGTTGTCTTGTGGCAAGTTATTGATACATCTATTCCTAAAACTTAGTGCTAAACAAATTGATAATCTATTGATAATGCTAGGTAAATAAAGAGTAATCCTCCGAGAAAATTGTGGTGTAGATTTTGTGTATGGTTTCAAGAAAATCGTAACATGGAGGTTGGGTAATATGCCAAGTAAAACTCACACTTATCATAAAAAACATAGACATAATAATGTGCATATACATATATCATCTCACAGCCATATTATTAAATAAAAATGCAGACATTATCATCCAAAAAGAAGTCATAAATAATGTGCAGAGATATATATCAACTCGCAGCCTTATTATTAAAGAAACACGTAGACTTATCATCCAAAAACACAGTCATACAATTACACACCCAATGATTAAATAATTCGTTGGTAAATCATAATGAAATTCAATGTTATATCACATGTATATCACAATGAAATTCATTGGTAAAAAGACAGGTATATCACAAAGAAATTCACTAGTAAAAACGCAGGTATATCACAAAGAAATTTGTTGTGCTTTATCATTCAAATTCGTTGAGTTTTAACATAAAAATTTCACGGAGTTTTATAATAAAAATTTGCAGTTAATAAAAGGGTAAATTCACATTTAAATAATGTAATAATTCAGAGTATGATGAATGTAATAGTTCACATTCTAATGAATGGTAAATTTGCAGTCAATAAATGGATAAATTCACAGTCAATAAATGGGAAAATTCACAGTCAAATATTGTAATAATTCACAGTGATATGAATGCATGAAATGTTGAGTTAGTTATGATATCTCTCAATATTAAAACATTATAACATTGTCTACTAAATGGAAGATACCATTTTCCATTCAATGCATGAAATTGTTGTGCTTTAACACATGATATCTTTTCCTATTTATCACATGATAATGCTATATAAAAATGAATGAAATCGTTGTCCAGTAATTTAAGGGAAAATCGCAGAGTTCAAATAATGGTATTCAATAATGTTGTCATAACAAAAATGCATATATATAATCTAGATAAAAGACATAGATATATAAATCACAAAGTAACTAAATGAAGTTGTCGTGTAATACAATAAATATAAAATTTCTTTGTAATAACCATAAGGATACAAAACTAAGGAATAGTAAAAAATCCAAGCCAGATGCAGTGTAAAAAATGCTATGCAAATAGTGGTTGCATACTGTGTAAAATGCCAAGAAAAACATGGTTGAATGTTGCGTAAAGGCTCTGTAAGTCGCCTAGAAATTAGTGGTTTGAAGGATGAGTAAGGACTCCAAGAAAACTATGAGATAATAAATCACAAGAAAACACATAAGTAATCAATCACCAGAAAATGCAGATGTAGTCAATCACAAGAAGTGCGAGACTAAACATTTGACAATGAATCAATCAACATAGAGATAAGTAAGGGTTTGATAACTAGATGAAATTTATCCTTCACTTATTATCCATGCACAAGAAAGCAGGGCATTTGAATCTATGGGACTTTAAACACCAAAGTGATGACCATCGATTTGACTCCTGTCTGACTACTCAAGAATGGACTAATAACTAAAGGTATAAGGGACATAAGATAAAACTTAAATTTTCTTCACATTAATCAATATAAACAACAAAGAGAAGTCAATGCAATCAGAGGTGGGGATCGCCACGAAAAATCATTTTAGAATAGAGAGAGCAAGGGGATTACAAATATCGTAGGAAAGCATGTGCAAGAAATCTCATGGCAATGAAATATTCAACCGAGCATAGAAAAATAACATGCGTAAATTAAATTTCATTTGCATGTAACAATTTTAACAAGCGTACCTTAGCCCAACGTGAAATCTCTGAGTCGTTGTATCGTGCGTGCTCTGTCGAACTCCCGTTTGAGAACCAATGTGACCTCACGGGTACCTCCCATCCGACGCTAGGGGTAATATTCTTCCCCCTGAGCCCCTTGAGCCGCAAAGGGGCCACACACACAATAATAGAGAATTACTAGCCCCCAGTTCACCTCACAAGGTCGAGCTACCACTCGTTACCTGAGCTAGGTATCCCAACTCCCACAAGAGAAAGTTTAGTCAAGGAAAATTTCAGCACTGTAACGTTACGCAAAAATATGAGATCCATACTCCTCCTCCTCCATCCTTTTTATAGAGTTTTTAAGAAATTAGTTTCCCAAATTATCATTAAATTATTTTGTCATAAATTCTATAGTTCGATCCCATCCTGAACTATTTTTAGATTTTTCTTTATCTAAATTATTTCCTATTCCAATTCTTTCAGCATGTCTGGGTTGATTGTAATTCTATCTACTGGACTATTCCAAATGATTGGAATCTTGCACTATGTACCATATAGGGCCTCAAAGGGGCTCATCTTCAATGACTCTTGATAACCATTGTTCTAGGAAAAATCTACCAATGGTAAGTAGTCTTCCCACTTCTTAGGTTGATTCATTACATGCATGCTTAACATGTCCTTTAATACTTGGTGTACCCTCTCTATATGTCCATGCGTTTGAGGGTGATAGGTTGTGCTAAACAACAATTTAGTCTAAAAATCAACCATTAAATATTTCCAAAAGCTCGAAGTAAATTTTGTATCTTTGTTAGATATGATCACCTCAGGCATGTCATGTAACCAAAATATATCTTTCACGAAGATACTAGCAATATCTATTGCCTTGCAAGTTGACTTGATGGGAATGAAGTGAGTAGCCTTGATCAATTTTTCCACCACTACCATGATGGCATCATTTTTCTTGGCTGATTTTGGTAATCCGGTGATGAAATCCATGGAGATGGTTTTCCATTTCCATTCTGGAATTGGCAGGGTCTGCAAAAACCCTGGTGGATGTCAATGTTTTGCCTTAACCTGGTGACATTCTAGACATTTATCTAAGTAATAGGCTTTGTCCTTCTTCAGTCTTGACAAAAACAACAATTTCCTACTGGCTTTGCTCATATTTTGATAACCCAAATGATGAGTATATGGTATTTTGTGTCGGTCATCCATCATGAGCCTCTTCAGGTCATCATGATTTAGGATATACAACTTACCCTTGTAAGTTAGTAGGCCATCATTCAACATTTGATAACCATCATACCTCATCCTTGTGGGATTTTTATCTAAGTATGATTTTACAGTCTTGAAAAATGCATATGTTTCTAGTGAATATTTGATTCTTTCTTTGATTTTCATTTCATAGGTGCTTACCTCTTCCAATTGAATCATTTTCATACTTTTTATAAGCGTATCAACCACCCTATTTTATTTTCCTTTGATATGTTTGATTTCAAAATAAAACTCACAAAGCAGATCCATCCATCTAGCTTGTCTAACATTAAGTTCTTGCTGATAAAACAGGTACCTCAACCCACAATGGTCTGTCATAATCACAAATATTATACCCATGCGGTAATACCTCCTCATTTTTAAGGCATGCACTATGGCATCCAATTCTAGATAAGGGTCAGATAATTGATTTCATGCTCATTCAATTTTTTGGATTCATAGAAAATTACATGTTCTTCTTGCATAAGGACTCCTTCGAATTCTTCCTTGCAAGAATCTATACACACAAGAAATTCCTTGTCTGGATTTGCAATCTTCAGTGCATGTGCATTGGTTAGAAGATATTTTATCTCTTGGAATCTCTCTTCACATTCTGATGTCCAAATGAAATTAAATCCTTTTTTCTGAATGGAAGTGATAGGGAAACCAATCTTAGAAAATTCTTTTATGAACCTCCTATAGTATCCTACTAGACCCATAAAGGATCTCATATCAGATACATCCTTTGCAGTAGGTCAATTAAAGGCTTTGATCTTGTGAGGACCAATGGCCACCCCTACTTAATAAATAACATGGCCTGAGTAATGGACGCTTTTATGGAAAATTGCACACTTACTAAACTTAGCATAGAGATGATTTTCTCTTATTACTTGAATCACTAACTTGATATGTTCTTCATGCTCTTCCCTATTCTTATAATATATTAGGATATCATCAATGGAAACCAATACAAATCTATCTAAGAATTTACTAAGTACATTATTCATTAAGCACATAAAAGTGGATGGCGCACTGGTCAGCCCAAATGGCACCACCATAAATTCATAGTCCCCATATCTCATCCTAAAGTTTGTTTTGTATATGTCTTCATCCTTAATCTCGACCTGATGGTATCCATACCTCAATTCAATCTTGGAGAAAATGGTAGCACCCCTTAATTGGTCAAACAAGTCATTCAGCCTTGGCAAGGAATACTTATTACTTATGGTTACCTTATTGTGTTTCATATAGTCTATACACAACCTGAGTCTGCCATCCTTCTTTTTCACAAATAAGTTTGGTGCTCCCCATGGAGACACACTAGGCTGAATGTATCCTTTTTCCCCTGCCCTCCTCTCATCATATTCTTCCTCTCTATTGTGGGAGATTTCCCCCAATTCATAGAGTGTAACCATCCTTTATGTTGTATTTTTCTTCTGGTATGTTGACTTCTTGAGTGTTGATAAAACATTTTTTGTTAGTTAATGGTATATTAGTTAATGAAAAACACATCGTTCATATTTTCCAAACATGCACAACAATAGAAAATTTCATTCCTTTCTTCAGAAAAGGTTTAACTAAGCCTTTTAGGAAAGGGGTAAGATAAGGTGTCACCCCTAAAAGTTCTTTAAATAAGATTTTTTTAAATAATGTTTTTAAGCGACTCGTTCATGAGACCAAGCAAGCCAAGTGTTGTAACCATGCTCTGATACCAATCTGTAACACACTCGATCCCTAAGTACCCTTTAAAGGGATGGGGCATCAAAAATTTTCATACTCAAATCATCTTGAATCGTCTCTCCAAGATGAACCATCCTCTTCCACTCAGTCGTAGCTTTCTAAGGACTGTTACTAGACTCTAATCTGACCTCTGGTTTACTATTAATGGCTTCCCATGGTCCTTCAAGAATTCATTGGTTGAGGACCATGTGGCACCCACATGGATCTATCATGTTCATAAAATTATAGGTTCCTACCTCCTGTAGAGATTGTCCATCCATCATCCAAACCAATGATGAGACTTAACCCTTATCTAACACACAACTAGAGGATACTTCATCATTTTATTCTTGAGCATTGAACGTCCCTTTTCTTTTTTGCATGCATGTCTTGTGGAGTCCCGAGTTCCCAAAGGATATTGAAATATATCCACATGGATCCAGCCTTCGGGCCTTTTGAATCATCCTCAACACAATATCTCAAACCTCTGGAGTCCAGAAGTCCCACAGTTCTGAAGGGTCCACTCTCGCGTGGGGTGATGTACTAAATGCGATGGGGAATAAAGGTGGGTTGTGAATACTCCTCCCACAACATGGACCAAACATGTAATTTACAGAGATGGAACATGGTAAGGTAGAGAGGACATGTGGCACCTATATTTGTTGATATGTGTCATGTCTTAATGGGAAGGTAGGGTTCCACGTCACCCCAATTTGATCACTTTCTAGGTCCTTTGATCTTACGGTCATGGTGTGTCCACGTAGCCCCTAGATCTGCGGCCTCTCTTACTTTGTAACTTTGACATTTAAGGGATTCGTGGTGTGACTCCCTCGTTACTCCTGGAGTGGTCAATGTCGAGTTGACCTTGGGATAAATCCAACAGCCAGGGAAGATCCCAAAGCATCCCTAGATCTATGGTTCTTGTTTCTTCGTAGCACTGGCCTTCAGGGATTTTGGCTTCATGATCGCTCCATTCTCCCAAAGTAGGACTTTGCCGAAGTACTGTACATGGGTCTCTCCTTTGGAGAATCAGACAGTTAAGAGGGGTTTTTAATGAGATCCTCATATCCATGGCTCTTATAACTTCATGACTTTGGCATTCAGAGATTTTGATGTTATATCATCCCTTTTCACACAGAGTGGAACTTTGCAAAAGTAACCTTTATGCATATCCAATGATGAAGGGGGGATCCCAAATACTCTTAGATTGGTGTTGCATAGTAATTCACAATGATTAAATGGATAAAGGTTTAATGATGGGGAAAGTCTAGTTGTCTCAAATAAGGAAACCTCGAGGCTCTGGTTAACCTTATGGTTAACTATAACTATCAGTTTCCTTCAGTCTATTTATAAATGATTGGGTTGAAACCATCTAAAGCTCTGAAATCCCATAGTTTTGAATTCAGATGGCTTAACTACTTTTGGGCCCCATGTAGGATTCCCATACCTTGGTCATATCGATCCTTTGGAAACTGTTGTGGGGTATGTGCTAATTGCTCTAGCCGTAAATGGGTTAAGGAAATGGGCATGTGATGCAGGAGCATCACAAACACATCAAGCGAGCCAGCACAAAAGCGGAGGATAGTTGGACAAGCCAACACAAATTTTGAAAACACTTTGGAATTGTTGCAAAAATCTTAAATGAGCCATTAAGATGAGGTGCACTTGTATATTGTAAATGGACCTTGAGCAGAGAGCTCTCATCCTTAGTCGGTAGACGGCATTTAAAATAGTTAATGTAAAGTAGATAGAATTTAATTCTAGACTAAACAGTTGTAGAGCGCAAGAGGGAAACAAGATATAGACACCCTCATTGTGCATTGTAACATTATTCAGAAGCATTTGGAGCAAGAAAAAGCAGAGAGCTGTGTAAAAACACCCATGTATAGACATTGGAATTAATAGAAAGCTTTGATTCAAATTCATGGTTTGTGTTGTTCTCTGTGTATTGGTGCTGAATGATAGGCTCATGAACATTTGCTTCCTGTTATACATTTGCTTTTATATGTTGTGTATGTGATTTCATGTCTGAATTGAAGTCTGAGAGGGAGATGGAATGAGTTTCAATTGTTTCTCTATTTGAGCTAGAGAATTCCTGCAGGGAGTGTAGTTGAAGTGCCTACAAGGAGTGCGTTGACAAAGGGTTCAGATAGAGATAGTTTTTGTTCTCATTCATCCAGAAGTGCAGTTGGGCATAGGAGCCATGCAAGGAGTGCACAGGCCAGGTAAAATTCTCAGGGTTGCGAACCTGAGTGAAGCATTGGACAGACTAATGTTGCAGGTATGCGTAGAGTCAAGTGAATTCAACACTTCGACGTTGTTGAAGGTTTTCCGCAAGGAGTGCATGCAAGAGTTTTCTTGAAGGACTTGAGGTCATGGGGAAAATATAAGGAGGGATAGGACCTTCGAATTTGTTGAAGGACAATGTAGAAAAGTTGTTCCTTAAAGGTTGGCAAGAAGCGTCGCAAGTTTGCATGCAGGTGAATAAGTTCTGTGTTCATTTTGTGGATTGCATAAGGAAGAATGGATGGTCAATATATTCCAGGGAAAATTAGTGAATCACCATGAGCCATTGGATCTTGTGGGGGTGCAGGGGGATATTGTAGATATTCCTATAGTGTTTAAAGCTTAGAAGGGGCAGAGCCGTTGATCCAAGCCAGCCAGGGGCATTGGATTATTCGCGAATTCACCTATTAGGATTTCGTAAGAAAGGAATCAAAGATTTGGTAATGGGAGTCGTGAACTCACGATACGTGACATCCTGATGGCTACAAGTATAGTGTGGGGCCACAGGAGTTGGTGGTGGATAGGTAGCACACTATATCGGGGTTCAGGAAATGTAAAGTCTTGAAACATTGGGCATCAGGATTCGTGATTCCACGAAGTCTGAAATCCCAACGAGGTGATGAGACCATTGAAAAGTCAAAGCTGGGAGCTCATCGGAGTTTCAACATATCAAGACTCGGGAGTCAAAGAACCCGATAGAGAAAGTCCCAACAAAGGAATGGAAGGGTCAGCGTTGACTCATATCAGGTCTCAGATATTTGAGAGTCCTATGCTCAATCATTGACCTCGTAAGGTTGTGAAGTCTGATTCCTCGATAAGTAAATAGAGGGGGAGTCGCGCAAAGAGATATGTGGGTGCAGATTTCCTGATAGGGAAATAGTAGGAGCGGTTAGTGTTCTTCAAGCTAAGGAAAGAGAAGATATTGTGAGCAGGCATGCCTGCGGGCACGTCTGGCGTTAGAGTTGTATCAGAGCCCAAAAAGAATCTTTTCTTTCTGTAGCAGGGAGAAGTAAATTCATTATGCCGCCGAGAGGAGATAGACAGTCACCCGATCCAGAGGATAGGGAGATGCCATGACAAAGAGGTAGGAAGATAACTGATCCAGCCATAGAGAGATAGATGAGAGACCTCTGAGTGAGACTCGAGGACATGGAGACAGTGCAAAGATGCACCACTAGTGCAGGGGATCTGAGTGATTCTGACAGTGAAATAGAAGATGAATGAGAGGAGGAAGTTACATTTGAAGATGCATCAAACGAGCATTTGATCAAAGCTATTGCTAGGATGGGTGCAAGAGAAAAGATGGACATTCCAATTTACGAGGGAAACTTGGATGCAGAGGAGCTACTATATTGTATTAGATCTTTGGATACTTACTTTGACTATGAAGATGTCGAATAGGACAAGAAAGTCAAGCATGTTGTTACACGCTTAAAAGGACATGCAACATTGTGGTGGGATGAACTACAAGCTGACAGGCGCTTCAAGGGCAAGCAAAAGATCAAGAGCTACGACAGGATGATTGTGAAGATGAAGGCGAAATTCATCCCCAGGGATTATCAAATTACTCTTTTTAGGAGAATGCAGAACCTGAGACAGAAGCTGATGACAGTGAAAGAATACACTGAGGAATTCTATCAACTAAACATTAGGGCAGGTCCTCCGGAGAGCAGTGATGAAAAAGTTGTCAGATACATGAATGGCCTAAGATATGATATCCAAGATGAGATGAGCATGGTAACCATCCGAATGGTGGAAGATGCTTATCAGATGGATCTGAAAGATGAAGAGAAGTTGAGTCAAAAACAGAGTCAAAGGGGTCGAGGCAGAAGTCATCCCAGAGGCAAAGCAGTTGCCCAGGACAAATACTAGAAGCCCAAGGAGGAATGGAAGAAACCTCAGACTCGTGCAGAGAGAGGTGGAACCTCACAGCGGGGGCCATATGTTGAACAGAGAGGGAAACATAATGAACAGAGAGGAGATTATGCTGACAACAACACTTTTCCTCGTACTAGAGGCAGAGGAAGAGGAAGAGGTGGAGTAATCACATGCTTCACATGCGGCAAGACTGGGCACAAGTCTTACGAGTGTCTAGAGAAAAAGAAGGACATTGGAGAAGCTCACATCACAGAAGCACAGAGGCGGGATGTTGAGGCCGAAGACGCTGAAGGTGAAAGATCGCTCATGATGTGAAAAGTCCTTTTGACACCCGAGAAGGAGGTGGAAAGTTCAGTCTAAAGGACCAGACTCTTTAGGACTACTTGCAAGACCAAGGACAGGGTAGGCAAGGTTATCGTGGACAGCGGTAGCACAGATAATCTCATGTCGACCAAGATGGTAGAGAAGCTGGAGCTAGAAATGATTGATCACCCGAGTCCATACAGAGTTTCGTGGCTACAAAAAGGACAGTAGGTAAATGTCACTAAACAATGTTTAGTTGAATTCAAAATAGGAGGGTATAATGATAAGATCTTATGTGATGTTATTCCCATGGATGTTTGTCATCTATTGCTAGGTAGACCATGGAAATATGACAAAAATGTGATTCGTGATAGGAGAATGAACACATACACCCTAGAGAAAAATGGGAGGACACACATGTTGCTTCCGATAAAGGATAAGGAGATGAAGCCGTAAGTAAGCAACATAGTACTTCTCATGAGTGGAAAGGAACTTCTTACCGAGGTTAAGAAGAAGGAGGATCCACAATAGTTTGTGGTCAGGAAGCCGTGGATTGTTCTGACTAGTACAAGAGTGGATGATTTACCGGATGAAGTTCAGGAACTACTGGAAGAGTTCGTTGACATTATAGTGGATGAACTACCTCGTTCGTTGCCACCGTTCAAGAGTGTGAGTCATCATATTGATCTCATGCCAGGAGCCAGTTTTTTGAATAAAGCCGCATACAGATTGATGCCACGGGAGAATGAGGAGGTTAAAAGGCAAGTCCAGGAGTTGTTGGACAAAGGGTTAGTAAGGGAAAGCTTGAGTCCATGTGTTGTTCCAACATTACTCAGTCCGAAGAAAGATGGAGGCTAGAGGATGTGTACCAACTCAAGGGCGATCAATAAGATAACCATTAGGTACAGGTTTCCATTGCCAAGAATGGATGATATGATGGATTGCTTGAGCGGAGCAAGCTACTTTTCAAATATTGATTTGAAAAGCGGATATCAATAGATTCGCATGAGGGAAGGCGATGAGTGGAAGACAACATTCAAAACAAACGAAGGGTTGTATGAATGGATTGTTATTCCATTTGGCTTAACAAATGCACCAAGTACCTTTATGAGGTTGATGAACGAAGTCTTGAGGGAGTTCATTGGGAAATTTGTCATCGTATACTTGGATTACATATTGGTTTATGGTAAATTAGTGGAAGAGCACTTGAGGCATTTGGCTACAGTGATGCATAAACTATAGCAGGAGAAGTTGTTGATTAATATGAAGAAGTCCTCATTCATGAAGACAGAACTGATTTATTTGGGATTTGTTATTTCAGCAAATGAGTTGAGGATGGATCTGGATAAGGTGGAACTAATCAAGAATTGGCCATCACCGAGGAATGTATTCGAGGTGAGAAGTTTTCATGGTTTTTCTAGTTTCTACTGAAAATTCATCAGGAATTTCAGTGGAATTAGTGCAGCGATGATGGATACAATGAAGAAGTGACATAAGTCTTTTCACTGGATAGAAGAAGCTGAAAAGAGTTTCAATCTATTGAAAATGAAGATCACGAAACAATCAGTTTTGGTGTTGCCGGATTTCCAGAAAACATTTCAGGTGAAATGAGATGTAAGCGGATTTGCAATCGGGGCAGTCTTGAGTCAAGAAGACAGGCCGATAGCTTATTTCAGTGAGAAGCTGAATGAAATGAAATTGAAATACTCCACGTATGATAAGGAGTTTTATGCTATCATACAGGGATTAAAGAAATGGAGGCATTACTTGATACCCAAAGAATTTGTATTGTACAGTGACAATCATGCACTGCAGTTTGTGACTCAATAGGAGAAGTTGAATCAAAAACATGTAAAATGGGTTGAGTATATGTAGAATTTTACATTTGTGATTAAACATATTTTTGGTACTACTAACAAAGTTGTTGATGCTTTGAGCAAGAAATGTTTGCAGATGCAGGAGTTTAGAGTCCGCACTTTAGGTTTTGATGATCTCAGGAATATGTAAGCAAATGATCCAGATTTTCAGGAAGCGTATGAAGCAGCTGAGAATCCAGTTCTCAGAGACAGAATCCCATGGATAGAATACATGATCCAGGAAGGATTGTTGTTCAGAGGAAGTCAACTATGTATTTCGAAATTCTCCATGAGGGAGAATCTGTTGAAGGAGAAACACAGTGGTGAATTGGCAGGACATTTTGGTCATGACAAAACATTCACGAAATTGAATGAGTCATATTTTTGGCCGGGAATGTGAGAGGATGTCAAAATATTTGTAGACAGATGCATAATTTTCCATCATTTGAAGGGAAGAAAGAAGAATGCGGGTTTTTATCAACCGTTGCCCATACCAGAAAGGCCGTGGGATGCGATAAGCATGGATTTTGTATTGGGGTTGCCAAGGACACAAAGAGGTGTTGATTCAATCTTTGTGGTAGTGGATAGGTTTTCCAAGATGGCACACTTCATCCCATGTCAGAAGACCAGTGATGCAACTCACATTGCAAATCTGTTCTTCAAAGAGGTCATTTGACTTCATGGGTTGCCAAAAAGTATAATTTCGGACAGAGACACAAAATTCATAGGGCATTTTTGGAGGACCTTATGGAAGAAGCTGGGGACTAATTTGATGTTTAGTTTAGCTTATCATCCTCAGATGGATGGATAGACAAAAGTGGTCAACAAAAGTCTGGGAGACTTGCTGAGAAGCTTGGTGACAGAGCACCACAACAGTTGGGACAATATATTACCACAGGCAGAATTTACGTACAATGACTTAGTGAATTGAAGCACAGGCCAGAGTCCATTTTAGGTTGTTTATGGCATGCAGTCGAGGGGAATTTCTGAACTGAGAGATTCAGGATAGACTGCTACTAGGAGAGATAGTGCAGAGGAATTCGCTGAGGCGATGAAGGAACTTCACAGCCAGGTGAAGGAGTGGTTGCAGAATTCAAGTCAGGAATACAAGCGCAGAGCAGATCAACATCGGAGACAACTTCAGTTCGAGGTTGGTGATCTGGTTCTGGCACATTTGAGGAAATAAAGGTTCCCTAGAGGAGAATACAATAAGATGAATATGAAGAAAATCGGGCCATGCAAGGTCTTGAGAAAATTTGGGGACAATGCTTATGAGATTGAACTACCCGATGGGATCGAAATTTCTCCGATATTCAATGTCTCAGATTTGTACCCATAAAAAGATGGAGAAGTAGAGACTGGAGATGAGCAGCCAACGATCCAGTGGACGAAGAAAATGCCAATTGCAGAGAAGCCACAGATGGAATGCATACTGGAAAAGAGAGTGAGTAAGAGGACCAGGCGAAAACAATATTTTGAGTATCTGGTTAAGTGGAAGAACCATACAGTTGAAGATGCCAGTTGGGAGACTAAAGATGAGATACATAAGCATGGACAAACCGTGTAGGAGCTCATGGACAGGAGCCCATGAAAGTTTTCAGGTGAGGGAGTATGATGCAGGAGCATCGCCAACACATCAAGCGAGCCAGCGCGGAAGCAGAGAACAGCTGGACAAGCCAGCACAAATTTTGAAAACACTTTCGAATTGTTGCACAAATCTTAAATGAGCCATTAAGAAGAGGCACACTTGTATATTGTAAATGGACCTAGAGTAGATAGCTCTCATCCTTAGTAGGTAGATGACATTTAAAATAGCTAATGTAAAGTAGATAGAATTTAATTCTAGACTAGACAGTTGTAGAGCGCAAGAGGGAAACGAGATATAGACACCCTCATTGTGCATGTAACATTATTCAGAAGCATTTGGAGCAAGAAGAAGCAGAGAACAATGTAAAAACACCCATGTACAAACATTTGAATTAATAGAAAGCTTTGATTCAAGTTCATGGTTTGTGTTGTTCTTTGTGTATTGGTGTTGAATGATAGGCTCATGAATGTTTGCTTCCTGTTATACATTTTCTTTTATATGATGTGTATGTGATTTCATGTATGAATTGAAGTCTGAGAGGGAGATGGAATGAGTTTCAATTGTTTCTCTATTTGAGCCGGAGAATTCCTGCAAGGAGTGCAGTTGAAGTGTCTGCAAGGAGTGTGTTGACAGAGGGTTCAGATAGAGATAGTTTTTGTTCTCATTCATCCATAAGTGCAGTTGGGCATAGGAGTTGTGCAAGGAGTGTGCAGACCAGGTAAAAGTCTCAGGGTTGCGAACCTAAGTGAAGCATTTGACAGACTGCTGCTACAAGTGTGTGCAGAGTCAAGTGACTTCAACACTTCGACGTTGTTGAAGATTTGCCGCAAGGAGTGCATGCAAGAGTTTTCTTGAAGTACTTGAGGTCATGGGGAAAAGATTAGGAGGGATAGGATGTTCGAATTTGTTGAAGGACAACGTAGAAAAGTTGTTCCTTGAAGGTTGGCAAGAAGCGTCGCAAGTTTTCACGCAGGTGGATAAGTTCTATGGAAGAACACTTAGTCATTTCATGGATTGCATAAGGAATAACGGATGGTCGATATATTCCAAGGAAAATCAGTGAATCACTGTGAGTCGTTGGATCTCATGGCAATGTAGGGGAATACTACAAATATTCCCATAGTGTTTAAAGATCAGAAGGGGCAGAGCCATTGATCCAAGCCAGCCAGGGGCATTGGATTATTCATGATTTCGCCTATTGGGATTTTGTAAGAAAGGAATCAAATATTTGGTAATGGGAGTCGCGAAATCGTGATACGCGATATCCCGATGGCTACAAGTATAGTGTGGGGCCACAGGAGTTGGTGGTGGACAGGTAGCACACTATATCGGGGTTTGGGAAACGTAAAGTCCTGAAACATTGGACATCAGGATTCATGATCCCGCGAAGTCTGAAATCCTGACGAGGTGACGGGACCATTGAAAAGTCAAAGCTGTGAGCTCATCAGAGTTTCGACATATCAGGACTTGGGAGTCAGAGAACTGAGTTGCTCGAAACCGTGAGTGTCGAGATCCCGATAGAGAAAGTCCCGACAAAGGAACAGAGGGGTCAGCATTGACTCATATCGGGTCTCATAGATTCGAGAGTCCTACGCTCGATCACTGACCTCGCGAGGTTGTGAAGTCCAATTCCCCAATAAGTAAAGAGAGGGGGAGTCGCGCAAAGAGATCTATGGGTGCAAGTTTCTCGATAGGGAAATAGAAGGACCAGTTAGTGTTCTTTGGGCTGAGGAAAGAGAAGATCCTATGAGCAGGCATTCCTGCGGGTGCAACACTGCATTAGCAAGATCCATCGATCATATGGTGAAGAGTATGAAGGAGGCGCCCTCCTTCCATAGGTTCTAAGCATGAGATCCCCAACAATGTAGATGCTGGAGGTCGACAGGATTTAAACATCCTAGTAAGTCTTTCCCTGACACTATTGCAGACTTAAATCTTACAACTCTCTAACATATCAGCTAATTCAAGCATATGACCATGCAAAATCATGGGTTTAGAGAGAGATAATACACATTTATATCTTAATCATTCAACACATAACTCAGTCATAGACATATAAATATATTCAATGACCATTTCCATTTAAGTACATAGAGTAGGAAGATACTTATCATAAAACTAGAGTTCCTGACATGATTATTGAAAAGGGTGACTCTTTCCACCCAACCATAGGCACAAGAACTCTTCATGGATTTACCACTAGCCACTCCCAGGTTAAACCATTATGCTCTAAGAGAGACTCTTTCTTCTTGCTCAACGACAATGAGGGATGAAATTTACTCTCATGCTCCCATAAGGTATTGGAAACCGGTTTTATCTATACCAAGAAATGAGGTCTGCACGAATACTTCCAAAGTCACTCGTCAACCTCGTTTATCATCTTGTAACGAAAACCATGTCAGTTGCTTCTTGCACACAAAATGAGCTTATTTCTAAGTTTTTTTTGGAATGAGATATTTTTAGCCGCTCTTTTTTCTCTTCTCGATATTTCTCTTTTGACTCTACTCTATTTGTAGATCTTCTTTCTCTATGTTGCCTCTACCTAGGAATTACCTCTTTCTTTCCTTCCTCGACAAGTTTGTGTCGGTCCGAATCTCCATCTGATGGTCAAGTCTGGATGTCTTACAAATGGGTACTATGCCCCATCTCCTCATTAACACTTGAGGAGGACTCTTCCAGCTACCTCTCTGACTGGTAAATCATTTATGGCTTACAGAATTGTTTTGGGTTTGAGCCATTAATTCCAGTAAGGTACTAGTTTGGTGGGGGGTCATCTCAACCATTTTTGGTTCTCCTCACCACCTCTCTCATA
>ML777676.1:1467414-1520503 GCA_009831015.1 Picea engelmannii
CATTTTCTATTAATAACATAAAATAGATACATTGACCTTTTATACAAAGGTTCATCAAATCAAACATTCACACATATCTATTCTTCCATAGTCTCTCGGCCAGTTATAGTTATATTTACAAACTGAGGCAAAGAAGGGTATTACAATGGTTGTGGTTGATCATGTTTCCAAATATGCTTATTTTGTGCTATTCAACATCCCTTCACCTCATGCATAGTGTATAAAGTTTTCATGGATAACATCTTCAAACCTAATGGCATTCCTCATTATATTTTCTCGCATATGGATCCCACGTGCACCAACAATTTTTGGAAAGAATTTTTCAAGCTACAGGGCACCCAATTGCATCTCAAAATTGTCTATCATCCTTAGACTGATGACCAAACTAAATTTGTCAACAAGTATTTGGAAAACTATTTGTGGTGTTTTTCATATGACCGACAACATCAGTGGACTCAATGGTTACCACTAGATGAATGGTGGTACAACACATCTTACCATACAACAACTCTCTTGACTCCTTTTGAAGAAATATATGGAAAAAAATATTTTTGAATCATATATAAGAGTAGGATGCATGTAAAGTCTTTGTCTTGAGAATTATTGTAATAGATCTTTTCTCTTCCAGAGCTTTCCCCCTCGAAGAGACAAGTGAACATTGCTTTCTCTGAATAAAGGTATCATTTCAAGTGTTTTTCTTCTCAATATTTTGTTGTTCCATAGATATATGTTGAATATTTATGTTTTTGCATATTATATTACATCTAGTACCATACACATCTTCATTTCATAATGAAATTAGAATATTAAAACTTTAGAATGAAATATTATGATGTGAATAATTAGATACATTTTGATAGTTTTGAATGTTTGATTTGGTGATATTAAATAGCTTTGATTGTGTCTTACTTAAAAGTTTAGGAAAAATTGTTTAATGGAAAAAGTTCACTCATGCATTTTGAAATGTTATGGATAGGACTGATATGCTAAAACTTTTTTTGCATTAATTTACTTTAAAAATGTTTTGAAGACTTCAATCTATATACTTGTGGCATTGTCAATAATTGCTAACACTTATCTTTGTGCAATACTATTTCAACTTTTAAAGGAATAGAATAGCTGGTGGATTCTATTTTTCTTTTAAATTATACACAAGTATTACATTATTACATGTTTCAATTATTTCATAATCACTTTAACTTTTATCTTTGAATTATATACATCAACTACATTAAAATATTCCACTTGTTAATATAGTTGTTATTATACCTTAGATATTATTAGTGTAGTTGGAGATATTATTAATAGTTTTGTCTATTATATCTAATATGAATCTACTAGAGAAGAAGCAATGTTCATAGGGTGGGAATATTTTTCACTCTCTTTAAATCTTTGATCATTTTCTAGGTATTATTCATTTTGATTTTACATTCAATGGGTACTAAGGAAGATTGTATTATAATTTTAAAATTAAATGCAAGACTCATTACCTCATTCTTTTCACTAAACTTGCATGTGTTTCCGTGAAATCTAAATCCATGGTTATATATTTAACATAAAAGTGTAGATTGTTCAAGCCTAACATGGATTCCAACATATCACATTAGGTCTTTAACATTTTTAATTTCTTAGGTCACTTAGCGATAACTATTCTTGCTCATTACTTCATAAGCATTGTTGAATCTCTGTGTCAGTTGATTCTCACTGACAATTGGGACATATTATGCATGCCTTGATGCAAGGACAAATTTGATGACTATCAATCTTGCACTATAAATTCTTCAATGCAAGGCCAAACTTGATGACTATCAGTCATGTCCTATAAACACTTTGATGCAAGGAAAAACTTGATACATGTCAAAGTTCCTTGTAGAAACCAAGTAGTGAAAAAATATTCACAGATTGAGTGGGATCAATATCATTCAACATACTAGTTCTTAGTCTATCAAGTATTTTCAACCACTCGCCCTCTCCCTAAAGCTCCAAAATTGGTTCTGGATCAACTGCAAGAAACTAGGAGAAAAATGAGAAGAGTATATGCATGTACCTACTTTTTTGGTATGTTTCCTTCCCTACATTAGCTATATTCTTCTTGGTTTTCTCTATTTTCACCTGCATGTGTGATTCCTTACCTTTTGTATATGTGGCTTCCTTATATGTGCATATATAGAAACCTGATCGAATTCTGTAAACACGCATATATGGAAGCCATTATGTAAGTGCACATATATGGAATCTCTTCTATAAATGTGCATATACAAAAGTGGTCGACTTTGTAAGTGGTCATATTCTATATATTATGTGCATATAAGAAAGTTGTTTTATTTTCTATATGCACTTATACGAAAGAGGTCAGCTTTCATATATGTGCATATACGGAAGTCGACGCATATACAAAAGTTGGTCGACTTCACTATATACACATATATAGAATCCGACCACTTATGTTTATGTGCATATACAGAAGTTGGTTTTTAGATATGCACATATACAGAAGTCGACCATTTTCATAAATCTGGATATACAGAAGCCCTTCCATAAATGCACATATACGAAATCCATATACGCGCATTTATGGAAGTGGTTGGCTTCCTTATATGTCCATATTGTTGTAGGAGCATCGTCAACAAGTACACATGGAAGGACAAATCAACGCCTGAGTATGAATTTAGAATCTTGAACGTTGGCCAGTACTGCAATCTTTTGAAGCTGATAGAAAACAAAAGAGGAAAGATCACACACATGGAGACAAAATGAGTACGTTTGACCTGGGAGTTTAACCCTAGTCTCGATGTAACGACAATTAGATAGTAGTTAGTTTGTTTCTTTTGTATAAAAAGAGGTTTTGTATGCCATAAAGAAAGGGTTGCGAGCAAGTCAAAATTTTCTTAACTGTAGTTGCTGTTTTTATTATGCTGTAATCATCTTTTCATTTTGAATGAAGATAATCGAGGAAAATTGATCCAAATATGTGAGATTGTTGTTGTTCGCAATTCTATGTTATTGTTGTTTTCAATAATGAATGAATATTGCTAAAAGTGTAGGTAGATTTAAAATGTTTGTATAATTCTCAATCGATTTTCTTCATGAGTCAGTGCAAGGTGTGCATATTGTTTTGACTCATAAAGATCATAAGAAATAGCGTAAGATTTTCTTTACAAGTAATGCAAAGTGACTACTGCAAGGAGCACAGAGTCGTCCACAAGAATCCAGATCTTGCATAAGAATATACTGCAAGGAGTGCACAGATCTAGAATTGGATTCAACATCAAAGTGACTCCATAAGAAGTCAGAGGACTGGAACAGAGGAATTCCATGAAGGGGAGAAGAATTATTTTCAAGAGATATTTAAATCTGAGTTAGAAGAAATTTCTCGGAAAAGAAAGAAGTTCCTGGGAGATTGAAATCTTTGAGGAGATGAAGCTAAGAAGGGATAACACTTTACAAGAAGTGTGGATGAGATCCAAGAAATGAACTCATAGAAAGGAAAAAGGTCTAAGCCTTTGAATCTTTAAAAAATATTTTATTTCTTAAGAAAGCTTAAGATCAGGGGGAGATATCTGGACCATCCGATCAACATCCAGACAATGAGGAGCAAGCATAGAGGAGGAAAGATATCAACCATTCTATCTGAGAGAAAAATAATTGTAGCTGGTCGATCAAGGTAAAGTGCACTAATGATAATCTTTTAAACTACATAGGAGGAGTGGGGTTGCGAAATTCTAAAATCATCGAAGTCATCCATTGTCAAGGAGGACGTGTGGTGAGAGATCAACATTTCGTTGACTCACAAAGTGGAAAGGTCAAAGACCAGAGTCATGAGGATTCACGAAATCAGAGTTCGCGACTTGATCATAGCCATCGATCAAAGGAAGATCATGGACCAAAGATCTGGTCTTGTCAGGAGTTCACAACTCGTGAAATCAAAGGTAAGAGTTATGGGAACTCGTGAAATCTGAGTTCGAGATTTGATATGAGCTGTCAGATCGAGGAGAGATCTGGACCATTGATTCATTTTGAGGGAAGGAGATATCGAGAGTTCATATATTAGGATAGGGGAGGTGAGCGATCCTCCAAATTCACAAAACGTGAAGTCCTGATACGCGAAAAGGAGATCAGCACCATTGGATTACGGGGATTCAATATCATTGATCTAGCAAGAGGAACTCACAAGTTAGGGTTTCTAAAGGATGAGAAAGCAGAATTCATGAAATGAAAAATCATGAAGCACTCAAAAGTTTTTTTCCCTAGGTCATAGCAAAGGGTCATATCGATGGAGGATAAGGGAGGAGCCATCACGCAAAGACCTGATACACAAAATCATGAAAAACCTTTTGATTTGGGTGAGTGGTCATAGCGAAGGGTCACATCAATGAAGGAGAATAGAGGGGCTAGTATGCGCTAGGCTCTTGTCAGGATTTTAGAGGTTGGGAAAGTTGGGGTGCTCACATGCAAAGACCTAATACACAAAACTGTGACACGCCTTTTGTTTAGGAGACAGGTCATAGCCTTGGTCACGTAAGGAGAGCAGTTTAACAAAAGAGATAATGCCTATTTACACTAAGGTTTTAAAAGGCATTAAGGAGAAGCCCACGAGTTCCATATAACCTGTGCCTTAGGAGAAAGAGGGCATGTTATGTGTATTTGAGATTCTTGAGGGGTTGAAGAGTCAATCAGACTCAGTTTCTTGATCGATCCTAGAACCGGAGGTCACGCAACCCTTAGAAGAGAAGTGGGGTATGAACCACATATATAGAAGTTCACCACTACCATATGCACATAGACAAAAGTAGTAGACTTTCGAATACCACATATCGCTTGAAGGGCTTCCGTGTATGTGCATTTAGAAAATTGGTTGACTTTGATATATACGCATTTACGGAAGTCAGCCAACTTTCGTATATGAGCATATAGGATAGTCGACCACTTCTGTATATGCACATATATGGAAGCCTTCCATGGTATATGCACATATATGGAAACTAACCACTTCCATATATGCATATATACGGAGGTCGACTTTCGTATAACCAGGAGAGCTAGTGCCTATTTACACTAAGGTTTTAAAAGGCATTAAGGAGAAGCCCACGAGTTCCTTAGAAACTGTGCCTTGGGAGAAAGAAGGCATGTTAAGTGGATTTGATACTCTTGAGGGGATGAATAGTCAATCAAACTCAATTTATTGATCGATCCTAGACCGGGGGGTCGTGCATCCCTAAGGAGAGAAGGGGGTTCTACATCAAGTGCTATCAGAGCATAGTTTTTGTTTGCAGACTACATACAAAAGAAGGACATTGAAAGGATATAGTTTGATACCATCAAGTGGTATCAGAGATGAAAGTTTTCTTGTAGATAGCAGAAAAAGGAGATAAATGAGAGAAAAGAACTCGAATTTGTACTCTATGTGTGAGAGACAGTCAACACAATGCCACTGAGGAGACAAGGGGAACCATCTTTAGCCAATCGTGTTGTAGAAAGGGATATGCGAGAACTTCTTGCAAGGCTAGAAGCGATGGAAGCAACCCAGAGAAGAGAACTTGATGTTGGAGAGGTCAACAAAGTAGACAGTGAAGATTTAGAAGCCGAAGAAGCTATAGGAGAACACGTTGCCAAAGAATTCTTGATGAGAGAAGTTGTTAGATTGGGAGCTAGATCCAAGATAGAGATCCCAATGTATGAAGGGAATTTGGATGTTGAACAGGTGTTGGATTGGATAAGTTCCATGGACAAATATTTTGATTATGAAGATGTTGATGGGGATAAAAGCGTGAGATATGTTGTTACCGGGCTTAAAGGACATGCAACACTGTGGTGGGATGAACTGTAGGCTGAGAGGTGAAGTAAAGGAAAACAAAATATAAAAAATTGGGATAGAATGGTAGCCAAGATAAAGGCTAAGTTCATGCCCAAAGATTATCAGATCATTATATTCAATAAGCTACATAACTCGAGACAGAAGGGTATGACTGTCAAAGAATACACAAAAGATTTCTACAAGTTGGACATCAAAGATGGAGAAAGAGAGAAGGATGAGTAAAAAATTTCCAGGTATATAAATGGCCTGAGGTATGAAATCTGGGATGATATCAGCAAAATTTTGGTAAGGACAGTGGGGGATTCTTATCAGTTCACATTGAAGGAAGAAGAGAAGTTAGCCAAAAAACAAATCCGGCAAGGTAGAGGTAAAATTCCATCCCTGAACAAAGGCAAGGGTGTTTCCCATGACAAAGTGCACAATTGCAAAGACAAGGCTGAAACTCCAGACAACCACTTGGAAAGAGGAGGAAGTTCCTGAGGAAGAAAGGGTGGTGGAAGAAGCTCTTCTAGAGGAAGAGGTAGAGTAGGAATAAGGTGTTATTCATGTGGAAAGACAGGGAACCTGTCTTGGGAATGCCCCGAGAAAAAGAAAGAAGGAGAAGATCACATTTCAGAAGAACAAAGAGGGAATGTTGAAGCAGAAGGAGAAGAGGATGGAACATCCCTGATGATGGGAAAGGCTCACTTAAAACCAAAGATGGAAGTTAAAAAGAGAGTACAGAGGAACAATCTATTCAGGACAACTTGTACGACTAAAGACAGAGTATGAAAGGTGATAATTTATAGTGGGAGAAATGATAACTTTGTATCCACAGAGATGGTGGAGAAATTGGAGCTGGAGACAACTGCACACCCAAATCCATATAAAGTCTCATTCTTGCAAAAAGGACACTAGGTAATGGTTACTAAACAATTTTTGGTTGAATTTAAGATAGGAGGATATAGAGATGAAATTTTGTGTGATGTAATTCCCATGTATGTATACCATATTTTGTTGGGAAGACCATGGAATTTTGATAGGAATGTCATTCATGATGGGAGGAAGAATACATACACCTTGGAGAATAATGGAAGAAAACACATGTTGTTTCCAATAGAGGAGAAGAAAGTGAAAGAGGAAGAAAACACAAGCATACTTCTCATGAGTGGGAAGGAACTCCTGAAAGAAGTTAAGAAAGAATAGGAGATGTAGCTTGTTTTGGTGAGGAAACCTAGATTTATCCTTGCTAGTACTTCAATGGATGATTTACCTAAAGAAGTTGAGGAATTGTTGGATAATTTTGCTGACATAGTGGTGGATGAGCTTCCTAACTAATTTCCACCCATCGGAATTACCAACCATCATTTTGATTTGATACGAGGAGCAAGTTTGCTAAACAAAGAGACATATAGACTAACACCTCGAGAGAATGAGGAGGTAAAGAGCCAGGTCTAGGAATTGTTAGACAAGGGTTTGGTCAGAGAGATCTTGAGCCCATGCGCAATACCAACTATGTTGAGTCTAAAGAAAGATGGGGGATGGATAATGTGTACAGACTCGAGAGACATAAAAAAGATCACTATGAGGTATAGATTCCCTTTGCCAAGAATAGATGATTTGATGTACTGTTTAAGTGGAAAAAATTTCTTTTCTAAGATAGATTTGAAAAGTAGATATCATCAAATCAAAATCAGAGAAGGTGATGAGTGGAAGACAACATTTAAGACAAATGAAGGTTCCTATGAGTGGCTTGTTATGCCATTTGGCTTAACCAATGCCTCGAGTACTTTTATGAGGTTGATGAATGAAATACTAAAATATTTCATTCGCAAGTTCATGGTTGTGTATCTAGATCATATACTAATCTTTATCAAGACTAAAGAGGAGCATTTGAGGCACTTGACACTAGTGATGAGAAGACTACAATAGGAGAAGTTGTTTATAAACCTGAAGAATTCCTCTTTTATGAAGACAAAAATCATTTACTTGGGTTTTTTGATCTCTTCAAATGAACTAAAGATGGATCCGGAGAAGGTGAAAGAAATCAAAGAATGGCCATCACCAAGGAGCATGTTTGAGCTAATAAGATTCCATGTATTAGCGAGTTTCTATAGGAATTTCATCAGAGATTTCAGTGGAATTTGTGCACCAATGATGGATACAGTGAAGAAGAGGAGAAAGTATTTTAAATGGATAGAGGAGGCCAAGAAGAGCTTCAATATACTAACAGAAAAAATAACAGAGTGACCAATTCTGGTCTTCCCAATTTTTGAGAAGACGTTTCAGGTAAAGTGTGATGGAAGTGGTGTTGAAATTGGAGGATTTTTGAGCCAAGACAATAGACATGTTTCCTATTTTAGTGAAAAGATGAATGAGACTAAGAAAAAATAATCCACCTATGACAAGGATTTTTATGCCATAATCCAAGCCATGAAGAAATGGAGACACTACCTTGTCCCATAAGAATTTGTCTTTTATAATGATAACCAATCTTTACAATTCATAACCAGACAAAAAAAATTGAATCAGAGGCATGCAAAGTGGATTGAGTTTATGCATAATTTTACTTTTGTCATAAAACATTTTGTTGGGAATGCTAACAAAGTTTTTGATGCATTGAGCAGGAGATGTTTAATTCTATAGGAATTCCAAGTAAAGACCTTAGTGTTTGAAAACCTTGAGGAAATGTACTGTGATGATCCATATTTCAAGGAAGTATACAAAGCATGCTTGAATCCAGTGTTGAGAGATAGGAGGTATAAGAACAGATGTGATAAAATTCACGAATAGATGTAGACTCTACCAACATGTGAAAGGTAAAAGACAAAACATTGGATTGTATCAACCATTTCCCATACCAAAGAGGCCTTGGGATGCAATAAGCATGGATTTTGTGTTTAGACTGCCAAGAATACAAATAGGATATGATTCCATATTTGTGGTCGTGGATAGATGTTCAAATATGACACAACTTATCCCATCCTAAATGACCAGTGATGCAACACATGTTTCAAATATGTTCTTTAAGAAAGTTGTGAGACTTCACGGCCTACCTAGAAGCATTGTCTCGGATAGAGACAAAAAATTTGTTGGTCATTTTTGGATAACACTGTGGAAGAAGTTGGGGAAAAAATTGTCCTTCAACTCAGCTTAACACCCTCAGACAGATGGGTAGACTGAGGTGGTAAACAGAAGTTTGGGAAACTTATTGAAAAGTATAGTCACTAAGCACCATAATTAGTGGGATGAGATTCTACCACAAGCAGAATTTTCATATAACAACTCACCAAATAGGAGCACTGGGAAGAGCACATTCCAAATATTGTATGGAATGCAACCCAGGGGAGTATTTGAGTTGAGAAAATTGGAACAGAGTGAGATCAGAAGTGCTGGAGCAGAAGATTTTTTTGCAGAAATGCAGAACCTCCATAGCCAGATCAGAGGGAAGTTGCAGAGTTCTAGCCAAGAGTACAAGCATAGAGTTGATAAACATCATAGAGAACTTCAATTTGAAGTAGGAGATTAGGTTCTAGAACTTATCAAGAAGGTGCGGTTCCCTAGGGGGACATATAACAAGATAAATATGAAGAAGATAGTACCATGTAATATCTGGAAGAAGTTTGATGCAAAATCCTATGAGATCGAGTTGCTCGATGATGTGGGCATATCGCCCATATTCAATGTCTCAGACCTGTATCCTTACTGGAAGGATGACACAGAGGGATCAACATATCAAGAGAAGATTTATTGGGATAAACAAATGCATATAGCAGAAAAACCATAGATGGAAAAGATCGTTGATGAGAGGATTAGTAACAAGACTAGGAGGAAGAACTATTTTGAATATATGGTCAAGTGGAAGGGACAACCAATAGAAGATGCTAGTTGGGAGACTAAAGATGATATCCAGAAGCACAGAAAGTCAGTGCAGGAGCTCCTAGACAGGAGTCCATGAATATTTTCCCATGGGAGTATGATGCAGGAGAATTGTCAGCAAGTACACGTGGCAGGACAATTCAACACCCAGGGACCAATTCAAAATCTTGAACGTTGGTGGGTACTGCAATCTTTTGAAGATGATAGAAAACAAAAGAGGAAATTTCATGTGCGTGGAGACAAAATGAGCACACTGACCTGGGAGTTTAACCCTAGTCTCAATGTAACAACAATTAGATAGCAGTTAGTTTGTTTGTTTTGTATAAAGAGTGGTTTTCTATGCCCTAAAGAAATAGTTATGAGCAAGTAGGAATTTTCTGAATTCTAGTTGTTTTTTTTATTTTTTTGTAACCATCTTTTCATTTTGAATGAAGATAACTGACGAAAATTGATCTGAATGTGTGAGACTATTGTTGTTTACAATTCTCTGTTATTGTTTTCTTCAAGAATGAATGAATATTGCTACGAGTGTATGTAGCTTTAGAATGTTTGTATAATTCTCACTCACTTTTCTTCGTGAGCTAGTGCAAGTTGTGCATACAGTCCACAAGGAATGTTTTGACATTGCCGGTGTTTATTTCGGCTCGTAAAGATTAGAATAAATAGCGTAAGATTTCCTTTGCAAGTAATGCAAAGTGACTGCTGCAAGGAGTGCATAGTCATCCACAAGAATCCCGATCTTGCATAAGAATCTGCTGCGAGGAGTGCACAGATCCAGAATTTGACTCAGTGTTGAGGCAAATCCATAAGAAGTCAGAGCACAAGAAGAGAGGAATGCCATGAAGGAGAGAAGAATTCTTTTCAAGAAAACTTTAAATCTGAGCTAGACAAAATTTCTTGGAAAAGAAAGAAGTGCTTGGGAGATCAAAATCTTTGAGGAGATGAAGCTCATAAGGGATAACACTTTACAATAAGTGTGGAATATATCCAAGAAAAGAAATTGTAGGAAGTACAAAGGTTGAATCCTTTGAATCTTTTGAAAATCTTCTGTGTCTGAAGAAATCTTAAGCTCAGGGGGAGAGATCTAGACTGTTTGATCAGTGTCTAGATAATGAGGAGAAAACGCGGAGGAGGAAAGATATCATCCATTCGGTCTGAGTGCAAAATAATCATAGCCACCCAATCAAGGTAAAGTTCAATAACAATAAGATTTGAAAGTACACAGGAGGAGCGAGGTTGTAAAATTCTTAAATCATCGGAGCCGTCCATTGTCAAGAAGGACATGTGGCGAGAGATCATCATTTCACTGCCTCATAGAGTGGAAATATCAAAGGGTATAGTTGTGAGGATTCATGAAGTTTGATTTCATGACTTGATCATATTCGTCGATCGATAGAATATCGTGAACTATAGATTTGGTCTTGTCAAGAGTTCTCAACTTGGGAAATCGAATGTAAGAGTTCCAGGAACTCGCAAAATCCTAGTTCATGATTTGATCTGAGTCGTTGGATCAAGGAGAGATCTGGACCATTTATTCATTTTGAGGGAAGGAGATATTGGGAGTTCATATATTGGGAGAATGTACGTGAGCAATCCTCCAACTTTGTGAAATGAAAAGTCTCGATACACAAAAAGGAGATCAAGACCATTGGATCATGGGGATTGGTGACCATTGATTTGGTGAGCGAAACTTGAAAGTTCATGTTTTGGAAGGAATAACAAGTGGACTTTGAGAAACATGAAATCATGAAGTGATCAGAAGGTTTAACCCCAGGTCATAGCGAGGGGTCAGATGGATGGAGGATAAGGGAGGATCTAGCATGTGCTAGGCCCTTGTTGGGATTTCAAATATCAGGAAAGTCGGGGTGACTCACATGAAAAGTATTGATACTCAAAATCGTGAAACTCCTTTTGAGTTGGGTGAGTGGTCATAGCAATGGATCACATCAGTGAAGGAGAATAGAGGGGCTAGCACGTGCTAGGCTTCTTTAGGGATTTTAGAGGTCGGGAAAGTTGGGGTGACTCACATGCAAAGACCCGATACGTGAAATCACGATGTCCCTTTCGTTTAGGTGAATGGTCACATCCTTGGTCACATAAAGAGAGGGGCTTAACCAAGAGAGCTAGTGCCTATTTACACTAAGTTTTTGAAAGTCATTAAGGATAATCCCATGAGTTCCATATAACCTATGCATTTGGAGAAAGAGGGTATATTAAGTGGATTTGAGATTATTGAGGGGTCGAAGAGTCAATCATACTCAGTTTCTTGATCAATCCTAGACTGGGGGGTCACCCAGCCTTTAGGAGATAAGGGGGGTCTGCATCACATATACATAATTTCACCACTTCCATATGCACATAAACGAAATTATTCGACTTTCGTATACCACATATACCTTGAAGGGATTTTGTATGTGTGCATTTACAAAATTGGTTGACTTTCTTATATGCGCATTTACGGAATTCAACCAACTTTCATATATGATCATATCTGAAAGTCGACCACTTTTGTATATGTGCATATATGGAAGCCCTTCAGGGTATATGCACACATACATAACTCGACCACTTCCATATATGCACATATACAGAAGTTGACTTTCGTATATGCATATATATGTAAAGTCAACCACTTTTGTAAATGCACATATACAAAATCCCATCAAGGTATATGCGCATATATGAAATCCAACCTCTTCCGTATATGTGCATATATGGAAGTGGATGAATTTTGTATATGTGCATATATGGAAGTTGTTGACTTCCATATATGCATATATACAGAAGTGGTCGGCTTCCATATATGTGATATGAAAGTTGGCCACTTTCATATATCCACATATACGAAAGTGGTCGGCTTCCATATAACACATGTGTGGAAGTGGCCAACTTTCTTATATGCACATATACAGAAGTTGGCCACTTCCATATATGCGCTATATATGAAAGTTGACACATATACCTAAGTTAATTGAAAGCCACTTACACACACACACACACATATATATATCGGTATATATACTTACTATATATAGATATCGATATATATACTAAGTATATATACCGACACATATACCTAGTATATGTCAATATATATATTGGCATATATACTTAGTATATATACATACTGATATATATTCTAAGTATATATACCTAATATATATATTAGTATATATACTATGTATATATACCAGTAAATATACTAAGTATATATACTATGTATATATACCAGTAAATATACTAAGTATATATACTAATATATATACCAGTGAAGATAAGATACATGAGCAACAACAACAAACAAAGTCAATAGAATAATCCCCTAAGAAAGAAACAAAAACACAATAGGGGTCGACATAACAACAAATAGAGTCGACTCAACAAACTAGTCAACAAGTGATTGAGCCAAATATACCTAGTATAGCTATTATATATATAGGTGAAGGTATTGGTGTATTTAATTCATGTTTTCCTTATGTGGATAGATTGATTGGATAGATGCAGCATGTTATGTTCTGTATATATACACCTTGCGATGTGATCCAAATATATGTTCATAAAATGTTGAAACTTATTCCTTGTGATGCAAATCTATATGTTTAGAATACTTTTAGGCATGGACATCACCACTGCAGTGGCACTTTTACTTGTGAATGCATATACAAAATTGGCTTCAATATATGGGAATTTACAAGAGTTGGTCAATCTCCATAAGCAATTTGACCACTTTTGTATATGCTCATATACAGAAGCTGACCACTTCCACAAGTGTGCATATAACAAAGTAGACTTCTGTAAATGCACATATATGGAAGCAAACTTTCGTAAATGTGCATTTGAGGATGTCGACTTCCGTAAATGCACATTTATGGAAGTCAAATTTCGTATATGCACATTTGTTGAAGTGGTCAGCCTCCATATATGAACATATATGGAAGTGGTCAACTTCCTTATGGAGGTTCACCAACTTTCGTAAATGCACATATACGGAAGTCATATTTCATAAATGTGTATTTATGGAAGCTGACTACCCTAAATGTGCATTTATGGAATTGGATTTCGTATATTCACATTTGCAGAAGTTATTTAGCCTCTGTAAAGAAGTTGACCACATATGTATATGAACATATACAGAAGTTGGCCACTTCTTTATATGCACATATACAGAAGCCAACTTTTGCAAATGCCCATATATGAAAGTCGTTTTCCGTAAATGCATATTCTTGAAATTGGCTTCTGTATATATGCATTTACGGAAGCCACTTCCATATATTATAATAAAAATAATAGAATGGCATATATCTCAATGCTACACATGTGCATAGTATATTTTTCTTGTGTGTGCAAGGAAAATATGTATCTAATTAGTAAAGAATTCCTTACACACCCAAGAAAAATGTATTTTGAAGACATGCATCATTCAATTAGACAACAATCTTATTAATTTTTTATTATATATAAATCATAATTGCATGTATCAAGAGGCTACTATTGCATTTAAAAAAAAAAGATATTAATATTCATTATGTAGAAGCCATGCAACCTCGTAAATTTTAAAATAGATAATTATAAATATAGCGATATAGGTCAATAAAAACTTAATAAAATCATTATTAAGGATATGATGCAAATTTATGCCATGTGAAATCTCTCTAAGTTATAAGAATGCTTACATTTAGTGGAGATTGCATATAATACCAATAGATCATTGGAAATAAATCCATTAATTGAGGATTTTGTATGGAGAAAAATTGTGATGTCATCACAATGTAACAACAAAATGTATGCTAATATCCAATGTAACATAATTTTTCAAAACTTCATCCAAATGATTTCATCACATTGTTGTATCCAATGTCCCGATAGTCCCAAAAACTACAAATAAACAAATGTATTAATAGTAATATTTAGAATAGGTAACATAGTTTACAAATTCAAACCAACTATATTGTGTTTGCTTCATAATGGAAATATTTGGGAAATTAGTAGTCATAACTCTTTTATTATTTAGTATATGTGCTTCATGTAAATTATCATATGACTAATTATCGAAAACTTTAATGTTAATTTTGCCTTTCATCAAGCCTCATATGTTCAAATATGGAATTAATGGAATTGTTGGCATGTATGTGCTAATATATTGGATCACTATATCATTTGGTTCAACTTACAACATAAACCGTTAAAATAAAATAAGGTTAGTGTTCATTGTAAGACACTATGCACTAAATATTTAATCAGGCAAACTTTAACTAAACTATATAAATATGTTTACAACTCTCTTTTGTCGAAATAATTTAAAAAAAAATGTACTTTTGTTACCCTCAACAATATCATCAAAAAATAATTGAAGTTGACAATGTTGGACATGATGAGGTTCATTTTGAGATGTGCATTCCTCAATTGTAACTACAATCATACAAAAATCCTAAAATGATTTTGAGGCTAATAATATAATTCATATAATATAAAACAAATTAAAATCTCTAATTACAATACCTATATTGTCTAGAACATAATGTTGCACATGATCAGAGGTTCGTTTCACATTCCTATGATATTTTGAAGAAATTAGTTCCATTCACTTGTCGATGTTATTCCTTGACTTTATGCAAACCCTTCCAACCCTTTGAAATTATGGTTTATTCTTACTTCAATGCCTCTGACGATGATGTTGTATATGTTTAATTTGCGAGATAAAAAATTATGTTGTCACTTAGTCATGATTTTAGATGGAGACATGACACTTACAAATCTTGTGTTTATCTTTTCTTCTAAAGTGAAAAACAATTTGTCAATTTCTTCATAATGGTACACATTTGCAGGAAAAATTTTCAACATATTCCTCACTCTATTACTGATCAATGCATGTAAAAATTGCAATCTATCAACCTTAGAGATCGACTTGTTCAATGTTGAAGTGTCAGGATCAACATGATCTAATAAAACATTTACATGGTTAATGTTTGCTTGGTATTCTGGTAGGGGGCTCATTGTCTCTATTTGATTTAAATCAACTAAAAATACAGGTCTATCAATAATCAGACTAGAATCATTTCCTAGTAATCAGACTAGAAACATTTGCTAATAATCGGAAATTATCGAGACATACTGCATCCCCAAACTTCACATCCATATAGAATGACATGATTAACAAGAGTCTCAAAGAGGATTTTTTTATTATCCCGTATCCAAAGTTTGACTGATTTACAATTGTTTTCAAGCCCATACTAAGATTTCCATCCTCCATTTATCTTTTCCACAATGTTATGATTCCAGTTGAGCTTGTGGTGAATATTTATTCCAAGATATCTGTATGAGGTCACTTCCTCCAAGTTGTTGTTGTCATATACGAAGGTATCATATGTGATTTTGTTGGATTTAATAATCATGACTTCTATTTTGTCAGTATTAATAGTCATACCCATATTGGAGAAAAAATCCTTGACTTCCATATATGCACATTTACAAAATTTATTATATGCGTAGATTTTTGGGTTTAATAAGTTATTATCATGAGTTTTTTAATAATTATGGAAATATTGAAACACCTGTCACTACTCCCCTAAAACATAATTCCTTCACTTGGACTCCAATAGAAAAGCACTCCTTCCATGCCTTGAAAGATGTTATGTGCAAGATTCTTGTCTTGGAATTATGAGACTTCACAAATACGTTTTTCTTGGAATGCAATGCTTCAAGAAAAGGAATTGGGGAAGTCCTCCTCCAATATGATCAACCATTGGCCTTCACTAGCAAACAACTTCCAGACATACATTTGGGCCAATCAATCTATGAAAAACAAATGTTGGCTATTCTACATGTCATGGATATCTGGCATCCTTATCTATGTATGGAATGATTCCAAATTAAAAATTATCACGAGATCTTGAATTATTTTCTAGAACAATGAATTTGCTCCTTGAAGCAACAAAAATGGGTAACCAAGCTATTTGGCTGTGATTATTAGATCATTTACAAGAAGGGAAAATAAAATTTGGTCATTGAATCTCTTTACAAAAAATATGAAGAAGAAGGGTACCTGTTTTCCCTCTCATTCATTGTACCATATTGGCCCCAATTCATTCTCTAGGAATGGTTACATGACCCCAAAATATCTCACATGAGCCAATAATTGCAAGACAATTCTCCAATTTCGTCATTGTACTCTTGGAAAAATATTGAGCTTCGTTATAAAGGTCATATATATTTAATAAAACAATCACAATTGAAATCCATGGTGTTGTGTGAACTTCGTGCTTCACTCACAGCTAGGCTTTCAAGGTTTCTCAAAACCTATGAAAGGTTACCATGTTTTTTTTTTTTCTTCTGGGATAGTATGAAGCAAGACTTCCACACATTTGTGGATGAATTTGATGTTTCGGAATGCAACAATGGAGAAATAGTCAAAGGACTAGGAACACTCCAACCCCTTCCAATTCCCCCTTCCATTTGGCGGGATATTTATATAGATTTCATTGTGGGCCTACCTAAATCTAGAAATAAGTCAATCATCATGGTGGTGGTTGACCATCTTTCCAAATATGTTTATTTTTGTGCTCTTAAACATCCCTTCACCTCATGCATAGTAGATCAAGTTTCCATGGATACCATCTTCAAACTTCACAGCCGTTAGGACCACACAATGTACCTTTTTGCCCATACTTTTTGCCACCATTACACTCTTGTTCACTCACATTTAAACTCATATTATCACTTTATCCTATCTTTCCAAAGGTATACAACGTCTCTTCTCTTTACTATACATTTAATCTGTTTTGCATATAATTTTACATCACTCTCATACTTAACCATTGATTAGAAATGTATAAGTGTTGAAACAGTTCAAACTGTAGATTAGCATTTGAGGCCTGTTGCTGAAACAACAACTCACAGAAGCTATTACACAGTCCATGGTCGATGATGCTGAAACACAGAGGAAGTTGTTACACAGTCCATGGTCAACGATGCTGAAACACAGAGGAAGTTGTTACACAGTCCATGGTCAACGATGTTGAAACACAGAGGAACTCATTACACAGTCCACGGTTAACAACAACTCACACAGATTGACTACAACAGCTGCACCATGAGCCAAGAATCAACCATCGTTGTTGCCTGAGAAGTGCTGAAACAGTCAGAATGCAAATCCCGTGGCTAAAACAACCCGCGATTTGCGATGCCGAAACAACATACAACAGTAGTAACAAGAAAGAGTTGTTACTCCAGCCGTAATAGCAACACCTCACTCAACACTTGTAATAGCATTCTCTTGCGGGATACTAGGATATCCTATTCCAGTTTAGAAAGTCGATCCGACTAAGAATAGGACTCAGATATACACCTGTAATTTATTGATCAATTGTATCAAAGGGATTCTCCTCTTCAAATAAGAGAAATCACCATTTGAGAGGAGCTTCAGTTTTTGTACTAAGAAAGTTTTACAGAGAAGGACGTACTTCATTTCAAATTGTAATATGATACATTGATAGATGAATAAAATACTGTTCTAAGCATTTCTCTCTAGCCTTTTTGTTGCAGAGGAATCTTGTGAGAATGGAGGGCCCACCTTCTTCACAAGATTCACCCATTAGTTTTATAGTGTGTTAGTTTGATTTCTGTTTATACCTTGATTAATCTCTGTTTTGCTGAAACACTACTTTAATAAACTCTGCTTTGCTGAAACACTACTGAATTATGTCTTGCCAAGAACTTTTCTTTACAGAACGTTACATTGTTTTCACGTGGTTCATGCTTGGGTAACTGTTAATCATTTTAGTTAGAAATTATGTGTGATGAATTTATGAAAGCGTGTTAATCAGAGACTGGTGCTGAAGGTTCCTTCTTTGGGAAGGAATTAGGGTCCTATTTTCTGTTAGGAATAGTTAGCCTTCAATTGTTTTCATGAGTGTGCTAATCAGAGACTGGTGTTGAAGGTTCCTACTTTGGGAAAGAATTAGGGTCCCGTTCTCTGTTAGAAATAGTTAGCCTTCAATTATGTCCATGATAGTGTTGATCAGAGACTGGTACTTAAGGTTCCTGCTTTGGGAAGGAATTAGGGTCCTGTTCTCTGTTAGAAATAGTTAGCCTTCAATAATTTTCATGAGTGTGCTAATCAAAGACTAGTGTTGAAGGTTCCTAGTTTGGGAAGGAATTAGGGTCCTGTTCTCTGTTAGAAATAGTTAGCCTTCAATTATTTCCATGAGAGTGCTAATTAGAGACTGGTGCTGAAGGTTCCTGCTTTGGGAAGGAATTAGGGTCATGTTCTCTGTTAGAAATAGTTAGCCTTCAATTATTTTCATGAGTTTTCTAATCAGAGACTGGTGCTGAAGGTTCCTTCTTTGGGAAGGAATTAGGGTCCTTTTCTCTGTTAGAAGATATATAGCCTTCAGAATGCATGTCAATTATTTTAGTTAAGCAATGAGTTCATGAAGTATGATGTTCGAAAATAGGTGTTGAAGATTCCTGCTTTGGGAATAGGGTCATGTTCTCTGGTTATAGAATAGTTGGTCTTTTCTGTTGCAGTATCTTGTTGTTATTTTAATGTAATCCTGGATTCTTCAATTAATCATTTATTTAAACTTTGAGCTCTGCAATAGGTAGATTTCTTTTCTGTAATTTAAGTTAGAACTTCAGTTCATTGCAGACAAGTGTGATTAATATAGTTTCCTTTACTACAACTCTAGGTTGCTTTTGAAATTGAGAATATATAGTGCATGGTTACCTTTGAAATAAACAGACTTCCCTGGGTTGACAATTTATGTAGCACTTGATTGTTTAGATTAAATAAGCAATTATAGTGACCAACATTTTGGCACCATCGCCGGGGAAGGTAATTATAGATTTCAAAAGCACTTATGATTTTTCAGATACAAAGATTGCATGAGAGGACGTGGAGACCCCAAAGACACTGACCCTATAGGTGGCAGGGGAAGAGGAAAAGGAGGAAGAAAGAATTACATTGACAATATTATATCAAAGTATGAATCTACTTCTCAACGACCAAACCTTCAAAAACAAAATTCCCAGCGTTCATTTCAAGAAAACTTTGAAACAGGGAAAGAAGTTTGGAGTCCTGAGATAGTCCAGAAACTAGTAGGAAACATTGAGGACAGAGCAGGCACAACAGGGGAACAGACAGAAGAAAACATGGATGAGTACAATGAAGAATTGCATCACGAAGAACAGGCATGTCCTGAAGGAGAGGTAAATGATGAAAACTCTTTCTCTACATTAGGATTTCCTATTGGTGATCTTCCTAGAGGGGTAGCCCCCATAAAGAACATTCCACTCTTAGCACTACCTAATTTTCATGGTTTGTCTTCAGAAGATCCTGGTGAATTCCTTTTTGAGTTTGACATATTATGCAGAAGTTATGATTACGTTTCCAATGCTAAAAAATTAAAGTTATTTCCAGCAACACTAAAAGGAAATGCACTAAGATGGATCATGAGTCTTGGAGGCCATGTAATCACAACATGGGACCAAATGAAACAGAAATTCCTGAATAAATACCAGGACTATTGCCGAACAAGAGAAAAGAGGGAGGAGCTATTTAAGATGATGCAAAAAGAGGATGAAAATCTGGAGGACTTTGTAGAAAGGCTCTAGTATAATCTACAAAGATCCAGTCACCCCTATGTAAGTAGAGATATCCTCAAAACTATATTATTAAAAGGAGTAAGGGATGACTGTCTAGATATGCTGAATATGCTTGGAAAAGGGGACATATCTAAGGAATCATACGATGAAATTGTTAATTTATGCAAAAGATGTTCAAGAGGAGCTTCAAAAAATAGATCAAATAGCAGGGACACCACATTTTCAAGAGTCCAAAAATCAGCTAGTGGGGGAGAAACAAGAGCCGAGATAGGTAATTTACTTGAAGGTTTTAAAACTGAAATGTTAATCTCTTTTGCCTCATGAATTGATACCCTATAGATTCAAAAGAAGCAAGCAGAAGCAGAAGCAACCCTATCCATCTTTTGTTCTCAATGCAGAGACAAGCACCCACGAAGGGAATGTCCATTGGACAAAAATCCAATCTACACTCTCTGTGATAAAGATCATGAAACTCAACCATGTCCATCTTTACTAGGGATCAAGGCATCATTACAACCAACAGACGAAGAAGCTGAAGCCGTCTATCTGTTGACACAAAGAAGGCAATGGAAACCGCGGGGACAAGGTATGAATCCTAACATGCCATTTATATCTTCTAATCTTTGGAATAATTATCCTTCTTTCAATCAAATGAGATACCCCCCCCTATAATCAAATGCAATATCCTAATCAAATGAATTACCCACCCATGAAACTAACTAACCCACCCTTTGTTGATCCATCAATGTGGATTCCTTCACCTCCACAACAACAACAACCGTATCAAAACCAATGGAATCCAAATTGGAGAGGACAACAAATCCCCTTCCCAAATCAATTACCTCAATCAAAATTTCTACAACCACTCTCCTTACCATCAGGTACCCCACCAAACAATCAAATAATGAGACCCCAGCTACCTGTACAACCTAACCCTAACCCCAATAATAAAGTTGTGTAGTGCATTGATATTCATAACCAGCCTACACTTTCGCTTCTCCTTAGGCAATGCAACGATATTCATTTACAATCTAGGAGAATAGTGGAACCTACCATAGTTGATGTTACCTCTTCTGATAAAGAGGAAACCAAAAAGCATGATGTACCTGAAGAGGTACAATCATCCTCTAACAATGCTGCTGAAACAACAAAACCACCATTTCTTGAGCGTTTAGCTTTGACTAAAATGCCTAAGCCACTAGCCTTCAATATTCTAGTAGAATTACAAAATTTGTATGTCAAAATTCCTCTACTACAAGCACTCTGAGATGTACCAATCTATGCCAGGACGATGCGATACATTTGTGTTAAAAATCCTGGTAGGAAAATTAAGGATCCCCTTACAGTCCATGTCATGGGAGACTTGTCTGCACTAGTGTCAAGTAAAGCTCCCCCAGTTAAATATGGTGATCCCGGCCACCCTACTGTTTCAGTACAAGTTGGAAAAACGATAATCCCTCGAGTCTTGGTAGACCTAGGTGCCGCTATCAATATCATGACTTTGGAAACCTTACAACTGCTACAACTGTAAAATGAAGTCAGAGACACCCCAACTTTCCTAGAATTAGTTGACCGATCCACAATTAAACTAGAAGGAGTCATTGAAGACCTCAGTATCTCAGTAGAATCCTGGAATTATCGAGCTGACTTTGTGGTACTACAACCCAAAACAAAGTTGGGGGGCCACCCTCTAATTTTGGGTAGACGTTGGCTAGCCACAACAGATGCTTTTATCAGCTATAGATCAAGTTCAATGACAATTTCAAATGGTTATGAAACTAAACAGCTTACCCTCTACCCTCACACTACACCCCTGATTAATAATGAAATTCTGTATGGGTAGATTTTGAGGATCAACTTACTCAACCCCTTTTGACTATCGAACAAGCTCTAAGCCTTAAAGAGTCCACCAAGGATGAAGTAATTAATAATTTTATTTGCAAACCCTCCTCTGTGATTCCACAAACTCATAACCAACTAACTACACTATTGGAGTCTGATAATCAAGAAAGAATCAACTCTGAAAGCCCACCTCAAACATCTAACACCATCTCTTCTAAAAGCATACTAGTAGAAATTGAACCTGGCAAAACACTGAACATAAACCCTAATCTGACAGATGCTGAAACACAACAATTAATGAAGTTACTTCTGGAAAATAAAGAAGCATTTGCATGGGATTATACAGATATGAAAGGAATCTCTCCCGAATTGTGTACTCATCAAATATATATTAAGGAAGATTGTCGACCAATCTGCCAATCTCAACGATGAATGAACCCTAATTTAAGAGAAATCCTCAAAGAAGAACTTCAAAAATTGCTCAATGCAGGGTTTATTTATCCTATATCATACAGTGAATGGGTTTCCCCATTGGTAATAGTTCCTAAGAAAAACGGGAAATGGAGAGTATGTGTGGATTATAGAGCTTTAAATAAAGCTACTCAAAAATATCACTTTCCATTACCATTCATTGATCAGGTGTTAGATAATTTGTCAGGGAAGAAATTTTTCTCATTTTTAGATGGTTTCAGTGGGTATAACCAGATCAAAATTGCACCTCAAGATCAAGACAAAACCACTTTTACTAGCCCTTGGGGAACCTTTGCTTATAGAGTCGTCCCTTTTGGACAATGTAATGCACTAGCAACCTTCCAAAGAGCAGTTTTAGGAATATTTTCTGATATGCTTAATGACTCTATGGAAATATTTATGGATGACTTTACTCCTTATGGTGTTTCTTTTCAGGAAGCACTACAAAACCTTGAGAAAGTACTCAAACGATGCATACAAGCCCATCTCTCCATAAGTACAGAAAATTGTCATATGATGATGAGTGAAGGAATAGTGCTTGGACATTTTATCTCATCTCAAGCAATTCAGGTAGACCCATCCAAGATACAAGTCATTAAGGATCTTCCTACTCCCAAAACCCAAATAGAGGTAAGAATTTTTCTAGGACATGCTGGATACTACAAAAGATTTATCAAAAAAAATTGCAAAATAGCTTCTCCCCTGTTTGTGTTACTAATGAAAAATGTTGAATTCAAATGGATTAATTCTTGCCAGGAAGCATTTAATACACTTAAACATCAGTTATCCATAGATCCTATTCTTAGAGGACCTGATTGGACACTTGCCTTTCATATATCCTCCGATGCTTCAGATACTGCGATACGAGCAGTCTTGGGACAAGAAGAAAATCATCTCCCTTATGCTATCTATTTCATCAGCAAAAGTATGACTCCTGCTGAACTCAATTATACAGTCACCGAAAAGGAATTCTTAGTAGTTATCTATGCCATTAATAAATTTAGACATTACATTACTAGCTACTCTACTTTTGTCCATATTGATCACTCAGCTATCAAATACTTAATGAACAAACCTATCACAAATGCTAGACTCACCAGATGGCTACTATTACTGCAAGAATTTGATATTACAATTGTAGATAGACCAGGAAAAGAAAGTGTAGTTGTTGATTTCCTTTCTCGGTTGACACCTGATGATGATACGCCAGTAGATGATTCCTTTACTGATGAATATCCATTTGTAGTTTCTTCTCACTCACCTTGGTATGCAGACATTGCTAACTACTTGGTTGGGGGGAAGTTACCACCACACCTATCCCACCGAGAGAAAAGAAGAATCATTCATCAAAGTGCGCGGTATAGTTGGATAAGTGGGTGTCTTTTCCATACATGACTTGATCAAGAAATCCGAAGGTGCATTAGAGAAGATGAGGTTTATGATCTACTAAAATCTTGTCATGGTGGCCCTTGTGGAGGGCATTTTGTTGATAAGAGAACAACACATAAAATTCTCAGGATGGGGTACTATTGGCCCTTACTCTTCAAAGATGCAAAGAAATATGTTCGGGCCTGTGATAGCTGCCAAAGAGTAGGCCAACCTAACCATAGAGATGAAATTCCATTAAACCCTCAGATAGTACTTGAACCATTTGAAAGATGGGCCCTAGACTTTGTAGGACCCATTAACCCCCCATCCAATCAAAAAGTTTACATAGTGGTATGCACAGACTACATGACTAAATGGGTGGAAGCCAAAGAACTCCACAGAGAAATTGAAGAAGCAGTTATAAATTTCTTATTTAAAAACATCTTCATGAGATTTGGAGTGCCAAGAGAATTAGTTACAGATGGAGGACCTCCTTTCACTTCTCATGGTTTCAAAGCCACCCTTCAAAAATATCATATTAAGCATAGAATGACTATAGCACACCACCCCCAAGCCAATGGATAGGTGGAAAGCACAAACAAAGCAATAGAATCCATTCTCACAAAAATAGTGAAGGAAAACAGAAAGGGTTGGTCCTATAGGCTCCCTGAAGCATTATGGGCCTACAGAACTACCTGGATAAATACTACAGGATTCTCTCCCTATGAATTAGTCTACGGAAAGAGTGTTGTCTTTCCGGTGGAATTTGAAATAAAAACCTTAAGGACTTCTTTAACTGTCAACCTTAACTTGACCGATGCACAGACAACTAAGTTGTAGCAGCTTAATGAATTGGATGAGAAAAGACTACATTCCATTCATCAGACAACTATAATTCAACAGTAAAGATCAAAATGGCATGACAAAACTATCAAGAATAAGTAGTTCCAAAAAGGTAATTGAGCCCTACTGTATGACTCTCGGTTCAAAGAATTTCAAGGGAAACTGTGTACAAGATGGCTTGGACCTTACGAAGTAGATACTATTTTCCCTAATGGAACAGTAAGGCTCCTCACAATCGATGACTCCAAAACACCGTTACTTGTAAATGGTCATCAGCTCCATCTGTACTAGCACCCTATTTCCAAGGAATATTTTAAGGCCACATGTGTGGCAAACTCCCATTACCTCTTTTTAGAAGGGGCTTCTACCCCTCATTGCAATTAATTCTTTTAAGTTAAATTTCTTTAGCATTAGATTAGATTTTATTTACTAATAATCCCTGTCAAGAAATACCATGTTACAATCGATTTTTGCAGATACCTGATCAAAGCACAGGCCACTAGGAAAGGACGATCCTATTTCACAAAGAGACAAGCTTTCTTCATTGCTGAAACACCATTGTTCAATGAACTTTTGACTTTTCCCATTGTTGAAACACCACTGTCAGCAACCCCACACCTTTTTCCCTTATCACTGTTCAACAACCTTTCACCATTCTCTTCATTGCTAAAACACCACTTTTCAACGACTTTTTGACTTTCCCCATTGCTGAAACACCACTGTCAGCAACCCCACACCTTTTTCCCTTATCATTGTTCAACAACCTTTCACCATTCTCCCCATTGCTGAAACACCATTCACAACAACTTTTTGCCTTCTTCCTATTGCCAAAACACTACAGACCAACAGCTCTTTACATTTCCTCATCGACAAAAAAACACCGTCCAACAATTGTTTCACCCGTTTCTTTTCTCTTGTTGAAACACCACTATCAACAAACTTTTACCATTTTCCCTATTGCTGAAACACCATTGACAACAAAATTCCCGCCATTTTCTTCTATTGTTGAAACACCATTGTTCAACATCTCTTCACATTTCCTCATTGACGAAACAACACCATCCAACAATTATTTTGCCCCCTTATTTTTTGTTGCTAAAACACCATTGACAAGAACTTTTCACTACAGTATGGCAATTCTTCACAGTTTCCATTGATGAAACAATACCGTCCAACAATTGTTTCAGCCCTTCTTTTCTGTTGCTGAAACAACAAATTTTCAACATTATCTATTAGAAAGATTTTGTGCTCTCATACTACATTTTTTCCTTCCAGTCAATAAATCCTTGATACAATTCATATAATAAATCAAAAGTCTTCACCACAACCACTGCAGAACTATCATGGACAGGCATTATATTTTGTTTGCAGCACGAATCAAAAGGTAAGGCGAGGTATGTAAATTTTATGTAATACAGTTAAGCTATAGTTAATGAGAAGATTCCAAATCATTATGACCACTTGAGTGCAATCATTATTAGCCACACTTGACGGGAAGGGAGGACATATCAAAATTTTTATACCATCATTTAACATATTTTCACCACCACAATTCCTATTTTACTATCCTTTCATTTGTCTCACCACCATTTCGCATGCCTTCACTCGAAAAACTTACTCTGCACAGAAGTTGTTACTCAACTCTTTGACGGTGTATTTTACCGAGCTGGTAGCTATGGGAGGCTCTGTTATACGGAACGAACCTACCACGACAGCCCTGTTAGAACACTATCTAGTAGCCTATCAAATTTTTCTACAGGTAGGATGGCTCAATTATTTTGAGAGACTCCAGTGGTATGATGAACAACAGGTTCTCCAATTTGCTAAAAACCTCCATGAAGACCATTCCATTGTTTAAGGGGTCCGAATTTCAGTAACAGAAGAGGATATAGCACAGGTTTCAGGTCTCCCTACCAATGGCATTCGCATGTTCAGCCATAAACATATCATTCAGAATGCCTAGTAGAACTTCCTCTTGCCAGAGGAACAAATTGAACCTAAAGGCCGGGGTATCCAACTCATCTCCTTTCCATCTCCATGGCCGGAAGTTGAAAATTTTGTCAAACACTACCTCACCTATGAAGGCCAAAACCAGGTAGTCTACCAACACGATTTTTTCCTGTTGTCTCATTTACAGCATAATAGACGGGTGAATATTCCTTATTATTTGCTTGGTTGTCTTAAAAATATGGTGCACTACTGCAGAAAGGCTAAAGATCCCACCCTTTCACTCACCCATCACTGTCTCGTCCAACTTCTTATCCAAAGGGGTTTTTCCCAACAAAACCCTCCACTAAACAACCCACTCATAAACCCCCAAGAAGCTATTGAAATTCCTGAAAACCTCCAGGAACAGGAACCGCAAAACCCTCCAGATTCTCCAGAAGTACCTAACAGTCTACCTACAGAACCAATCAGTCCAATTAACCCCCCCTACCATACCAAGCCCGCCCCACACTTTACCAGAATCATCCACTCCCACCCTTCATATTCTTAGCGATGATTCTGAGCTAAACAATTCCCCCTGCCCCATCACTGAGGGAAAATCCCCACGTAAATGAAAGCAAATTCCTTTATTTCTGCCCTTATTACAAAGAAAATGAGCAAGGGCCTCAACAAGGCCAACCATTATTTCCACTACCCTAGACCCCCAACCCATCCGACTAATACCCCGTACACCTCCAACCTCCCAAATCCTGGAATCTTTGCCTATTCCACCCACGGGCAGTGAAACACAAGAACCAGATGCCTAGGGTGTTGCGACATCATCTATTTCAAATCAAGTAGTTGAAACACAAGAACTAGCTACTGATTCAGTGGTTGAAACACAAGAACCAGCCATAGCTGTCACACAAGAACCAGCTACAGCTGAAACACAAGAACCAGCTGCTGATATTGAAACTGAGATATAGGAATCAGAGGTTCAGGGTGTCGCAACACTACTTTCCTTACATCAACAAGCTGAAACACAAGAAGCAACTGCTGATCTTGTAGCTTCTCCATAAGAACCAGCTAGTGCGGCAGTGACTGCTACACAAGAATCAATCACTCCTCAACCAGAACCAACAATGACCTCTGTTTTACAAGAAAATGAGTTTTTAAAATCTCAAATGGAAGCCTATAAGCAAGATCTAGCTGCAGCAAAGGAAGCCTATGAGAGGGAACTTAATTTGTACACCCTAGCTCGTACAACAACCATGTCAGAAGGAACTACAATAAAGAATCCGTGTAAAGAATATATGTGTTGTCAATGTGGGGACATCTACTATCAAGCAGGTTACAAAGTAATTCAAATCCCAATGCCAGGAGCTCCTCCTACTTCTTCAACTTTTGCAATCAAAGAAGAAGAACCTATTGTTACAGAAGAACCACCTATAGCTGTCACACAAGAACCAGCTACAGCTAAAACACAAGAACCAGAAGGACCTCCCAATATTAAGACTGAGCCCTGCCTTGCAACAAATGTCAAATTTGAAACCCCTGCTTTTGTTAACAAAGTTGTAAAAATCATTCCTATTGAGGAATTTTCCCCTCCCAGCCAGATCAATATCCACACTTTTGTGGAAAAATCTACTCATACCTTACCTCACCCCACTACTTGCAACACTGAAACACAAACTTAGCCATGGGATGAGCAGGCAGTAATATAGAAATGGAAGAAAGAGTATGCTGCTACACAGGCCAAAAGCCTGCAAGAGCACATACAAATCTAGATAAATCATACCTACTCAAATTGGGAAGCTTTAGAGCAGACATGCCAGCAAGATCGTGCCCTTAAGAAATAGAACAAAGATTTGAAAGGAAGATTGGCCCTGGTATTTGACTTGGCACAAAAGCTATTGGCTACAAGGAAACCATCCTGCAATTACTCCTTTTTCCTTATCGAATGACGTACATGGTTTCAGATCAAATCAACCATAGAAGGAAGACCCCATGTAGTACTACACCCAACAGATTTTGTCAAAACCTTTGCAAAAGCCTCTTCTAGGGATCAACACCTCCTTTGTAAGGCATATTTTCATAACGAGGCCATCCCCGAGAACAGGCAGTTGAACCTTAATCCTCTTGTCAGGGACATCCAGATTCGAGCATTCAACTCCTTTCTCCACAATCAGATTATATGGCAGGATGACTTCATGGCTACCAAGCACAATGAAGATAACCACCTTCTCTGGATAAGACCAAAACCAAAAAATGCAGCCACTTTTGTTACATAATACTATTAGTTTTTAAAGAAACCAGGGATGACTGAACAAGTTCAGAAACTGCAATCAACAGTGCTTCAGGATTGTCAGCACTTCATCAGATCCACAGATATTGTTTCCCTCCAGGCAAACAACTTGTTTTGGTAGCAATCCACTGAGAAAATATAGGAACATAATCCTTTTATCCCTACTAATCTCGAGATAGCAATATCTAGGGTACCTAACTACATCCAGTGTGTTCAACAATGTGCTGAAAGCTAGATAGGGTACCGGTTTTATTTTCCTATCCTATGGTTTCCAATAGAGAGATATCAAATCCATTATAATTTGCCTAAGAAGATAGAAACTACATCTTGGCAAAGGTTACAACGTGTCCAAGGGTTCAAAGTGCCAATAGATAGTACCTCCCACAGCTACTTCTTAAGTAACTTGCACGCTCAGAGTTGCTATTTAGACTCTGATTCAGAGTGAAGTTGCCTGAGGACATGCAACACTTTAAGTTAGGGGGGATGTTAGGACCACACAATGTACCTTTTTGCCCATAATTTTTGCCACCATTACACTCTTGTTCACTCACATTTAAAATCATATTATCACTTTATCCTATCTTTCCAAAGGTATACAATGTCTCTTCTCTTTACTATATGTTTAATCTGTTTTGCATATAATTTTACATCACTCTCGTACGTAACCATTGATTAGAAATGTATAAGTGTTGAAATAGTTCAAACTGTAGATTAGCATTTGAGGCCTGTTGTTGAAACAACAACTCACAGAAGTTGTTACACAGTCCATGGTCGACGATGTTGAAACACAGAAGTTGTTACACAGTCCATGGTCGACGATGCTGAAACACAGAGGAAGCTGTTACACAGTCCATGGTCAATGATGCTGAAACACAGAGGAAGCTGTTACACAGTCTATGGTCAACGATGATGAAACACAGAGGAAGCCATTACACAGTCCGTGGTTAACAACAACTCACACAGATTGACTACAACAGCTACACTGTGAGCAAAGAATCAACCATCGCTACTGCCTGAGAAGTGCTGAAACAGTCAGAACGCAAATCCTGTGGCTAAAACAACCCATGATTTGCGATGCCCAAACAACATACAATAGAAGTAACAAGAAAGAGTTGTTACTCCAGCCGTAACAAAAAGACCTCACTCAGCACTCATAATAACATTCTATTGTGGGAGACTAGGATATCCTATTCTGGTTTAGAAAGTCGATCTGCCGAAGAATAGGACTCAGATATACACCTGTAATTTACTTATCAATTGTATCGAAGGGATTCTCCTCTTTAAATAAGAGAAATCACCATTCGAGAGGAGCTTCAGTTTTTGTACTAAGAAAAATTTACAAAGAAGGATGTACTTCATTTCAGATTGTAATATGATACATTGATAGATGAATAAAAGATTGTTCTGATAATTTCTCTCTAGCCTTTTTGTTGCAGGGGAATCTTGTGAGAAGGGAGGGCCCACCTTCTTCACAAGATTCACCCGTTAGTTTTATAGTGTGTTAGTGTGATTTTTGTTTATGCCTTGATTAATCTCTGTTTTGCTGAAACACTACTTTAATAAACTCTGCTTTGCTGAAACACTATGGAATTCTATCTTTCCAAGAACTCTGCTTTACAGAACGTTACATTGTTTTCACGTGGTTCATGCTTGGGAAACTATTAATAATTTTAGTTAGCAATTCTGTGTGATGAATTTATGAAAGTGTGCTAACGAAAGACTGGTGCTGAAGGTTCCTTCTTTGGGAAGGAATTAGGGTCCTGTTCTCTGTTAGAAATAGTTAGCCTTCAATTATTTTCATGAATGTTCTAATCAGAGACTGGTGCTGAAGGTTCCTACTTTGGGAAGGAATTAGGGTCCTTTTCTCTCTTAGAAATAGTTAGCCTTCAATTATTTCCATGAGAGTGTTGATCAAAGACTGGTGTTGAAGGTTCCTGCTTTGGGAAGGAATTAGGGTCCTGTTCTCTGTTATAAATAGTTAGCCTTCAATTATTTTCATGAGTGTTCTAATCAGAGACTGGTGCTGAAGGTTCCTGCTTTGGGAAGGAATTAGGGTCCTGTTCTCTGTTAGAAATAGTTAGCCTTCAATTATTTCCATGACAGTGTTGATCAGAGACTGGTGCTAAAGGTTCCTTCTTTGGGAAGGAATTAGGGTCATGTTCTCTGTTAGAAATAGTTAGCCTTCAATTATTTTCATGAGTGTGCTAATCAGAGACTGGTGCTGAAGGTTCCTGCTTTGGGAATGAATTAGGGTCATGTTCTCTATTAGAAGATAGATAGCCTTCAGAATGCATGTCAATTATTTCAGTTAAGCAATGAGTTCATGAAGTATGATGTTCGGAAATAGGCGTTGGAGATTCCTGCTTTGGGAATAGGGTCATGTTCTCTGGTTACAGAATAGTTGGTCTTTTCTGTTGCAGTATCTTGTTGTTATTTTAATGTAATCCAGGATTCTTCAATTAATCATTTCTTTAAACTTTGAGCTCTGCAATAGGTAGATTTCTTTTCTATAATTCAAGTTAGAACTTTAGTTCATTCAAGGCAAGTGTGATTAATATAGTTTCCTTTACTACAACTCTAGGTTGCTTTTGAAATTGAGAATATATAGTGCATGGTTACCTTTGAAATAAATAGACTTCCCTAGGTTGACAATTTATGTAGCACTTGATTGTTTAGATTAGATAAGCAATTATAGTGACCAACAACAGCATGCCATAATCTATTGTCTCTGACATGGATCTCACACGCACCAACAATTTTTGGAAAGAATTTTTCAAGCTACACGACACCCAATTGCATCTCAAAACCATCTATCATTCTGAGACTGACGACCAAATTTAAATTTTCAACAAGTGTTTGGAATCATATTTGTGGTATTCTTCATATGACTGACAATATCAATGGCCTCAGTGGTAAACACTAGATGAATGGTCGTACAACACATATTACCATACAACAACTCGCCTGACTCCTTTTGAAGTAGTATATGGAAGAAAGCTATCGTCAATTCTCTCATACATGCTAGGTCTGCCAAAGGTTCAATAGCTTTAAAATAACCATATAGTATGTGAGGCAATTCTCCATGCCCTCAAAGGAAATTTTTTGATGGCTCAAAATCGCATGAAGAATCAAGTCGATCAAGGTTGTTTTGAATATCAATTTGTTGAAGGGTACCATGTGTTTATTTGTCCGAAAAGTTATAATAAGAATTCTCTCAAATCTTAACATTGTCAGAAGATTGCTACTAAATTTATGTTATACAATTCTCAAGTGCATAGGGATAGTCTCCTACAAGTTATCTTTCTCAAGTGATTCTAGGATACATCTTGTTTTTCATGTCTCATTCTTAAATAAGGTGATTGGAACTAAGTGACAAAATCAAACTAGTCTCCCTAAGTTGGATGAACAAGATTCCATTTGGTTGTAGCCCCAAGCAATCTTCAATTAGTGCGAGCACTGTCTTCATCAACGCATTATAAAGGAAGTGTCAATGCAGTGGAAGGATACAACTCCAGAAAATGCCACCAGGTAATCCACCACCATTCTTCAACATTTTCCTCATCTTAAGACTTGAGGACAAGGCCATTTTTGAAGTTTAGGGCATGTTAAGGACCTAACCTCCCTAACCCATCACATAGGTAGACTCTTATATTTTCAATGTAATAAAGGATGAAATTAGTTTATAAGGAATATTTAATAAATGGGAAGTCAATGTAAGAAGACCTAATCGAAGCTTCTACTTCCAGAAAGATCTCCCTCTATAAGGTTCACTAGAAGAGAGAATTAGTATAAATAAGAGTAGGAGGCATGAAAAGTATTTATATTGAGAATGATTGTAATAGAGCTCTGCTCTTCTAGAGGTTTCCCCCTCGAAGAGGCAAGTGAAAGTGTTTTCTCTGAATAAAGGTATCATTTCTAGTGTTTTTCTTCTCAATATTTTGTTGTTTTGTAGATATATGTTGAATATTTATGTTTTTGTATATTATATTACATTTGGTACCTTACACATCTTCATTTCATAATGAACTTAGAATATCAAAACTTTAGAATGAACTATTATGATGTGAATAATTAGATAAATTATGATGGTTTTGAATGTTTGATTAGGTGATATTAAATAGCTTCAATTTTTTCTTACTTAAAAGTTTAGGAAAAAGTGTTTTCTATTTCATTCATGCATTTTGAAATGTTATGTATAGGAGTGATATGAAACAACTTTTATTCATTAATTTACTTTTAAAAAGCTTTGAAGACTTAAATCAATATACTTATGGCATTGTCAATAGTTGCTAACACTTATATTTGTTCACTTCTATTTCAAATTTTAAAGGAATAGGATAACCAGAGTCGATTCTATTTTTCTTTTGAACTATACCCACATACTACATTATTACAAGTTTCAAGTATTTCATAATAACTTTCACTTTTATCTTTGAATTATATCCACCAACTACATTAAAATATCTAAAAAAAAAGTAGGTACAAAGAGTTTTCCAAATAATTCGACTTGTTAATATAGTTGTTATTATACCTTAGATATTATTAGTCTAGTTGGAGATATTATTAATAGTTCTTGTATGTTATATCTAATATGAATCTACTAGAGAATAATCAATGTTTATAGGGAGGGAATATTTTTCACTCTCTTTAAATATTTGATCATCTTCTAGGAATTATTCATTTTTATTTTACATTGTTTCGGTGAAATATAAATCAATGGTTATATAGTTAACAGAAAATTGTAAATTGTTTAATCCTAACATGGAGAGCCTCCTTATTGTTTCTTCTAGTATGAGAAATTCACACAATCGGATTAAAAGAGGTCAAGCGAAATATTCGAAGATTTGATTTAACTATTAGAACATAAAGGAAGAAAAACGAATTAATAATATCAATAATATTACATCTTAAATCCATATGTAGTTTAAATATAAGCCCAAAAATTCCAATGGAATTTTTAACAAGAGGAATTTGAAATACTACAAATGTTTTACCAAATATAATTTGATTGATCAAAACTATTTCCGACATTATAAGGTTAAAAAAAATGAATATTTTCAAAACAAAGGCTAGATCTCATGACCTCCATAGTCAAATTTGTAGTGCAACTAGCCTAAAAAACCGTGAGAAGAGAGAATTTGTAAATTTTTTCATACGAGGAAGTCAAAGATGAACATGTTTCCCTTTTAACATGCCCCACCCTTAACAATATAAGGTATAACTTTACCCAATTTCGTAATTTAATTACTCTTTAATGTCTTTAGGCTTACAAAAACCATAATGATCTTGGTACTTTCATTCCAATATGGTCAAATACAAAAAAAAAATTATAAAGACTAATTTTCTGTGCCTCTGGGCTTAGCAAAACCATAATGATCTTGATAATTTCATTCAACATGTTTAAATATTCACTTTAGTTCTCTTAGAATATGATAAGGCTGCTCATCTTCATTTTGTGATGTATTCTCTTAAAGACTAGCTATGTATATGTGCATAAACAAAGGTAAGAATACTATAAATAAAAATTGTTGATAAAAAACACCAAACATCTTTTGTTTTAAAAAACCCCAATTTCTAACATATTTAGAACACTATTATTCATAAATTTAATATAAATTTAAAATCATAAAATAAATCAAGCAAGCTAATCCGTTTAACCAAATAAAAAGATAAATTTTTAATCAATATGATGAGAGAATCCATATATATTTTAATAAATAAATAATTATATAATAATAATAATAATAATATATTTTTAAGGTCAGGGCCAAGTCATACACCAAATTGGTATATGATATCCCCTTGTTTGTGGGACAGGGGACCCCCTCTGCCCAACGATTTGACTGATAAAGTCTATGTAGGTATACATACCCTACAACACTCTAGATTTGAACTTGTGACCTCTTAGGAGGAAACACAAGTTCTTAACCATTAGGCCCACTCAGACTGTATTTTATGTGTTTTTTTCTTAATACAATAATAATTATGATAATTAGAGAATGCTGTAAGAATAATGTTCAAATTATAGATTAAGGAGTGAATGTGATATTTGTTTTGTATTAAAGGTTAGTTATTTTATTGATTTTATTCTTAAGTTTTATTTTTTATTTTATTAATTATTGTATTAAATTTTTAGTAATATTTGATATACTACTTACTAAATGTTGATTTTAATGGAGATCTGCCTATTAAAAATAAATAAATAATGTTATAATACATATAAAATAAACCAAAAGCAAAAGATACAAAAATTTAACATAAATTAAAATCTCATAAATGCATCCACTAACATAACACTATCATTTTCCTTTCAGGGTGATTCTTTTATTTCCATCTCTTCAAACTATTTTTTCATAATATATTTCATGTTTTCTTCCTCCATTTTAACTCATTTACTATCATGTCTTTAATTCTATTAAGTATAATCATGTTTTAATTAGAATTATCTCTTAAGGAGTGATGCTTTTTCATCTTAAACAACTTCTTATTAATGGTTTATGTACTTATTTGATCTAGTTACATAAATTTATGGATATAATTGGTTTCCATGACTCACATCCTTAAAATATTATTGGGGTTACGATAAACAGTATTGGGGTTACGATATTTGAAAGAAGAAACATATGATTTGGCAATAATCAATTATAGTCTGTAATTTGATGTCCCACGAGAAGCTTTTTTCATTTTAAGACGTGCTTGATAGGTATATACCAAATATACAAGTTGAAAGTAGGTGAAATTTGAACCCCTCATAATTTCATTTGTTTTTAATATCATTTAGTTATTTCTTTATTTTTTCCCATAATCCATCCTACGAGTTTGATACAAATTTGTTTGGTCATAATGGTTATATGTAGTTCCTCTTCTGTGGCATATGCTGTGTGGGCGTCTGTGAAATGATGTTTATTGTAGATGCCTTTAAAACTAAAAAAACATTGATGCACGTTGCCTAGGGGCTAAATTTTCTTTTAGACAACTCAATTTTTTTTAATATCTTTTAATTAATTCCTTATTTTTTCCCATAATCCATCCTACTAATTTGACACAAATTGATTTGATCATAATGATTATGTAGTTCCTCTTTTGTGGAACTTTTTATATGATATGTGTGAACTCACAATAAAACACACTTATTTTGTAGAATGGTGGAATTGTATTTTACTTATTTTCTTATTTTACTTTTCTTTTTTTCCCAGAAATATGGCCAAACAGGGCACTCGGGGACAAAAGAATTTTTACCACATAAACCATGTAAAAATTGTTCAAAGACCCACAATAAAAATGGTAGTTAAGGTATTCCAGGTAAGGATTGTAAAAAGCCCCACAATAAGTTCTATCTCTACTACTAAAGTGAAAAACAATTTGTCAATTTCTTTAGAATGGTCCACATTTGTAGGCAAATTGTTCAATATATTCCTCTCTCTTTTTTCGATCGATGTGTGTAAAAATTGCAATCTATCAACCTCAGAGATTGGCTTGTTCAATGTTGAAGTGTCAGGATCAACATGATCTGATAAAAAATCTACATGGTTAATGTTTTCTTGGTATTCTCGTATGGGGCTCATTGTCGTTGTTTGATTTAAATCAACTAAAAATACATGTCTGTCAATAATCAGACTAGAAACATTTCCTAATAGTCGAACATTCTTGAGAGATATTGCATACCCAAACTTGACATCCATATAGAATGACATGAGTAACAAGAGTCTCAAAGAGAAAAATTTTCTTATCCCATATCCAATGTATCATTGATTTACAATTGTTTTCAAGCCCATAATAATATTTTCATCCTCCATTTATCTTTTTCTCGATGCTATCATTCTAGTTGAGATTGTGGTGAATATTTATTCCAAGATATTTTTATGAATTCACTTCCTCCAAGGTGTTGTTGTCATATACGAAAGTATCTTATGTGATTTTATTGGATTTAATAATCATGAATTTTATTTTGTCGGTATTAATAGTCATACCCATATTGGAGAAAAAATACTTGACTTCCATATATGCGCATTTAAGAAAGTTGTTTACTTCCATATATGTGCATATACATAATTTAGATTATGTATATGTTTACTTATGTATATGCACATATATATATAAGTGATCATCTTCTGTGAATGCACATATACGAAATTCCATTGGATTTCATGTATGCGCATATAAGAAACTCCATTGGCTTTCGTATATGCACATATATGGAAGTTGTCAACTTTCATATATGCCCATATATGAAAGTTGGTCAACTTTTGTATATGCACATATATGAAAATTGAAAGTTGGTCGACTTTCGTATATGTGCATATACGGAAGCCAACCACTTTCATATATGCACATATACATAAGTCAACCACTTTCATAAATGTGTGTATACAAAATCCCTTTCGTAAATGCACATATATGGAACACATATATGTAAATCATATATCTGCATTTACGGAAGTGGCCACTTCCATATATGCACATATATAGAAGTGGCCAACTTTCATATATGCGCATATACGAAAGTGGTCAGATTATATATATTTGCATAGATAGAAGTGATCGACTTCAGTATAGGCACATATACAGAAGTGATCGTCTTTCATATATGTGCATATACGGAAGACGATCACTTCCATATATGCACATGTATGGAATTTTAACACTTCCATATATGCGCATGTACATAAGCCAACCACTTCCATATATGCGCATGTACATAAGCCAACCACTTCCATAGATGCGCATATACAGATTTCGTATATCTGCATATACATATTCTTGTATATGAGCATTTAGGGAACAGATTTCGTATATGCACATTTACTAAAATGGTTGACTTCAATATATGCACATATACGAAAGCTGAGCAATTATGTGCATGCACACATAAAGAAGTCAACCACTTTCGTATATGCACATATACACATAGGAACTATGACATGAGTTCATATGTGCATATACATAAGTTGTTGAATTTCATATATTTTCATATATGGAAGTGGCTAACCTCCATATATGCACATATAAGGAAGCCAACCACTTCGTAAATGAGCATATATGGATTCCATATATTTTCATTTACATAAAGGCTTTCGTATATGCACAATTACAAAAATGGTTAACTTTCATACATGCACATATATAGAAGTCGTTGGCTTCTACATATGCGCATATATGGATGTCAACCAACTATCATATATGTGCATATATGAAAGTTGACCACCTATTTATATGTGCATATACAAAACATGGTAGAATTCTATATATGTACATATACGGAAGCCGGTCACTTATGTATATGTGCATATACAAAAATTGTCTTCCTATATGCACATATATGGAAGTCAACCAATTTTGTAAATAAGAATATATGAAATCCATTCAAGGTATATGTGCATAAACAAAGGCCGACCACTTCTGTATATGCACATATACAAAATCTAGCTTCTGTATATTTGCATATATAAAATTCAACAACTTTAGTAAATGCACATATACGGAATCCCTTCAAGGTATATGTGCATAAATGGATGCCAACCACTTCCATATATGCGCATATACAAAAGTCCACAACTTCCATATATGCACATATATGGAAGTAGTCGGCTTTCATATATGTACATATACAGAAGTGGTCGACTTCCGTATATGTGCATATAACCTAAAGGGATTTTGTATATGCAAATTTGTGAAAGTGGTTGACTTCTGTATATGTGAATATACTGGATTTAGCTTCTATATATGTGCATATATGAAATGGGTCGACTTTCATATATTTGCATATATCCTGAATGACTTATGTATATGCGCATATACCCTTAAGGGTTTATATATATGCAGATATATGAAAATCGGCCAGTTCCATATATGTGCATATAAGAAAGTCATCAGCTTATGTATATGCACATGTACCTTGACAGGATTCATTATATGCACATTTATGAAAGTGGTTGAATTCGGTATATGCACATTTACAGAAGTCGTCCAACTTTCGTATATAGCGCATATATACAAAAGTCATCTAACTTTCATATATAGTTGTATATAATGCATATATGGAAGTGGCCAACTTTCGTATATGAACATATGCAAAAGCTTTCCACTTCATATATGCGTTACACAAAATCTGACCACTTTCGTATATGCACATATATTAAAGTGGCCAACTTTTTTATTGCATATATGAAAGCCAACCACTTTTGTATATGCACATATACGAAAGTAGGCCACTTTTGTATATGAAAATATATGGAAGTCGACCACTTCTATATATGCACATATACATAAGTGATCGGATTACAACTTCCATATATGCACATATATGAAAGTAGGCCACTTCCATATATGCACATATACGGAAGTGGCTAACTTTTGTATATGCTTATATACCCTGAACGGATTCCATATATGTGCATTTAAAAAAGTGGTTGACTTCCATATATACTATACAGAAGCCGACTTCTGTATATGTACATATATGGAAGTGTTCAGCTTTTGTATATGTGCTTATACCCTAAAAGGCTTTCATATATGTGCATATACGGAAGTGGTTGACTTTCATATATGCGCATATATGAAAGTTGGGAGACTTCCATAAATGTGCATATACGGAAGTCAAGAAATTTAGTAAATGCACATATACATAATCCCTTCAAGGTATATGTGGTATACAAAAACTGGCAACTTTTGTATATACACATATAGAAGTGGAAAACTTATGTATATTCATTTATAAGCAAGCCTACCAATTTTGTAAATGCGTGTATATGGATTTTGTATATGATCACTTACAGAAGGGCTTCCATATATGCTCATTTACGAAAATGGCTGACATTAGTATATGCACATATTCGGAACAAAACCTTTGTATATGCACATATATTGATGTAGGAGAATTTCTCGAACCCAACAATGTGCCAGCTAGCCAGCACATCAAAGCATGCATTCAATAAGGGAGAGAGGCGTCAACCCTCTCAATTTCAAAATTGAAAATGTAATAACTATTGTAAGGTCGAAGAGCGACGCATATGCCTTTGTGAATGTAGTATATAGGGTCAACTTTAATGGTTGACAGGATGAGATCTAGACCTGATCTGGGCTAGACAACCATTGAATGTAACTCATTGTAACTAATGTGAGTAGGTGAGATGGAGGGAAGAGCTCGAGGAGCCCCCTTTTGTGAAAAGATATTTTGTATCTAGATTGATTAGCTCCAAGAGAGGAAGAAGAAATATTGGAGAGATAGGAGAGAGAGACGAGACTCTATTGCAATCTGAGCTTTGTACACATTATAATCAGACATTTATGTTAATGAGAAAAAATAAGTTTTTCTTGCATATGATTTTGTCTGTTTATGTATCTCTCATGAATGTTATGTGTCTGTTCATTTGTATGTTGTAGATGTATGTTAGATTCCATATGCAGGGATAGATATATTTTTCTATCTTAGATTTTATTGATTTCATTCTGGATTGTTTGTGGCTTCATGCAAGGGTTTTCATGACAGAGTACTGAGGACTCGGTAAGATAGTGCAAAGAGTGCACATTTGAGTCCTATGTAATTAAGGCGAAGATGTGCCAGGAGGGTGCACCAGAGGAATCATAAATTAAAAGGGAAAATCCTCAAGGTTGTTGAATACCTTGGAGGTACAACTGTGCAAAGGAGGGCACAGAGAGAAGACAAATTTTTTGAGGATTCTGTGAAGCTCTGCCAGGAGGGCATTGAGCGAGTACAAAGAATGCACAAGAAGAAATCTATTTCAAGTTCAAATATAAGGGGAGTGTCGAGGAGAGAAGAAACTTACAGAGTTTTTGAACACTCTATAGGCTCGACAAGGCATGCTTGAGCATAAGTTGCTAGGAGGGAATTTATATCTTTTCAAGGAGAGAAAGGAATAGGGTTGTTGAACACTCTAGAGGAATACTTGTGCGAGGAGTGCACTAGGCCAGCAGTTAGATGAAGTGTTGATAGACAACCATATGAAGGCTATTCAGAGCATAAGGAGCGTGCGCAGGAAGAACTTGTTTCAAGTTCGAAAGCTCAGGAGGTTGAGCGTAGAAGTGTGCCAAGAGGAGAACCAATAGTATTGTAAGGAAGTAGAGGTTTGAGCCCCTTAGATCAGAGTCAGTTCAAAAATATCAGGAGGGATAGCGGAAGTTGAGACCCAAAATCATAAGGCTTGTAGGAAGGAGATCGAAAGAGGAGACCTTTGAAGCGTAGAAATCTTCCAAGACTGGGGGGAAGTGAAATCTTAGGAGGAGGAGCATCGGAAGCCATTAGATCAGTTACAGAGGAGTGAATATGGACCGTCAAAGCCCACATCTAGAGAATGAAGAATGCACATAGGAGGAGATCATATCTAAACTGTTAGATCTGAGTGCAGAGGACCAACATTCGTTGTATATGGACAAAGGTGCACGAGAGAAGTTCCCAAACGATCAGAACCATCCATCATAAAAAATGACATGTGGCAATATATCTGTGGTGTTCGTGGAATCAGACATTGGGAGATTTGCAAGGAGCAGAGGAAAAAACTTGCAAAAGGTGAATTCACAAAATTATTCTAGACTGTTGGATCTGAGGTGACACATGACAAAGATCCATACACATCGGAGGATTGGGCACCCAGAAAATGGAGGTGAAGACAAGAGTAAATACCCAAGGAGTTGGGAGACGAAATGATCCTAGCCATCCATTTCGTTGACTCTCTACTGGAGAAGGTCAAAGGGAAGAGTTTTTAGAACTCTTGAATCTTAAAATCATGATTTGATCACAACCGTCGGATCTTGGAGCACCAGGGGTCATTGATCTAGCATGGGAGAATTTCAGGGTTTCGGGAATTGGAATATCTATGGTGAGAAGTGTTTCAATTTCTTGAATCATGAAGTCCCGAATATTTGGGAGCTAGGACCTAGTTCCTAGAGGAAGGTCACATCGTGTGCATAGGAGAGAGGGCTAGCATTGCTAAGCCCCTAGTCTGGTTTTGGGACTTGAAGGAGTCAGGTGTCTTGGAATGAAAATCCCAGACATCGTGAAATGCGACACACCTATTGTGTAGGCTTGTGGTAATAGGGTTGTGGTCATGTGGAGGGAGCTCATACATGGTGTTGTTCATGCAGGATGAGTTCACATTTGAGCCTATGGATTTGTTCGTTGAAGGTTCCAGTAGGAAACTAAAGAGCCATTTTGTCTCATCAAGCATTGAAGAACGATGCTTAGACCAGGAGGTCAACAGACCCTTCCAAGGTAGAGGTAGGTATTTTATGCCAAGTGGTATCAGAGCCCCCATTTTTTAAACACAACAGACAAAATAAGGACAATGAAAAGGTATACTTTGATACACACCATCAATGTGGTATCAGAGCTCAGAAATGTTTCTTTTTTGTAGCAGAGAGTACGCAGAGAAAAAATACTTTGATACACAACATCATGTGGTGTCAAATCCACTTTATATCTGTAGATTTTAGGAAGAGGGAGGTAGCATAAATAAGGAGACAATTTGATACCATCAAGTGGTATCGAAAGCTAAAGACAGAGTGTTGATGCTCTGCAAATATTGTTGCAAGGTGTGCAACAAATGGTGGAAATCGAGGTGGGCTAAGACAGAAGAACCAGTCACATTCTTGAGGGAAGGATGGCTACTGAAGGCCAAATGAGTGGTCAAGGTAAGGAATTCCAACAGAAAAGCAAGGCTGAGATAGAAAAAGAGCTTAAAGAGATAAGAACACGGATGGAGAAGCTTGCATTGAAAATGCAACGGGATGCAAAGGTGCATTGGGTGTATGAATGGACCATGAAGAAGAAGGTGAAGTGGACCATTCATAAATTTTTATCTAGAGGACAACGAAGGATTTTGAGAAGGTGGTTGAGGCATACTGAAAACGTCAATGAACCAGAGGAAGAACCGATTCACATTTTTGAACCAGAAAATGGGAAGAGTCTAAGTGATAATGAGGATAATAGATCAGAGAAGGGTCTCGGAGACTGCCAAGAGAGCACTAATGAACTTTTGAGTTTCTAGGTGGGCAATGATATGGGATCATTGGAGGATATCATAGACTACTAGGGAGGAAACGCAGAAATCTTAGATGTCCAAGTGGGCAAGGGAGAAGAGAAGATATTGTTTGGCAATCCCATGAACTTCAAGATGAGTTTGGATCAACAAGGAGAGATGATAGGGGAGGGTCAAAAATACATTATGATCATTGGAGGAATTGAGGTATTCCTCCCACATAGCCCAGTTGAGGCCAACACATGTGTTGCAAATGAAACTGTAGAAAAAGGACAACTAGCAGTGACTGTCATGAAGGAAGAGGAGAAGATGGACTAGACACTGACGCTTTCCCCAACAGAAGGAGAAGAGCATTCATCATAATTGCTTGAAATTTTCAGCCAAGAATCTGAAAAAGGGATAACTATAGTACTAGATGCTATAGAAGAAGAAACAAAAGAGGAAGAAGTAGACCACATGGAATTTTTTGATCTTTGTGAGGAATTTGAATCTCGAGAGAGAAGGGTAATGGTGCAAATATAGCACATCCAACAGACCAAGTTCAAGATAGAAGGAGCATACTATCCCAAGGAGAAATTGGAGGAAGCTGGAGTTGGACCAATGCAAGAAGAATTGGTAGAAGCAAATATGTTAGAAGGTGAAGTTGAGAAACAACTGAGTGATGAGAGTACAGAACTGAATTTTGCAACAGAGTGGCGATATAATTCCATAAAAGAAGAAAACAACAAGGGGGGTCAATGATTCACCCATAGATAAAGAGGAGCTCCAACAGAATAGGAGGCATGAAAAGAACTAGCCACTCGAGTAGTTGGACATAGTGATTGTAGAAATTAGAAAGTTGATGTTGAGGTTAGCGCAAGAATTTGTCAACAGACAGAAGTTGAGTAGAAGGGAGTCTGCCATAGCAGTAGGGAAGCAACAACAACAACAACAAAACAGTGGAGAATATGGAAAGCTCCAAACAATAGTTTGTGATCCAGGTGGATTTCAACAGAGCTAGGAAGCTTAGGAGTAGGAGATCTTGAATTTTTCGCAGCAGTGGAGTATGATTCAAGAGCATCGCTCCAACCCAACAATGCGCCAGCTAGCCAACACATAAAAAAATGCATTCAATGGGGGAGAGCGGCGCCAACCCTCTCAATTTCAAATTTGAAAATGTAATAACTGTTGTAAGGCCAAAGAGCCATGTAGATACCTTTGTGCATGTAGTATATAGGGTCTCCTTTAATGTTTGATAGACTGATATCTAGATCCGATCCAGAATAGACAACCATTGAATGTAATTCATTGAAATTAATGTAAGTAGGTGAGATGGAGGGAAGAGCTCAAGGATCCCACTTTTGTAAAAATATCTTTTTTATCTAGATTGATTAGTTCCAAGAGACGCAGAAGAAAGATTGGTGAGATAGGAGAGAGATTCAAGACTCTGTCAGAGTCTAAGATTTGTACACATTATAATCAGACATCTATGTTCATGAGAAAACAAAAGTTTTTTCTACATATGATTATGTGTGTTTATGTGTCTTTCATGAATGTTATGTGTGTGTTCATTTGTATGTTGTAGATGTATGTTAGATTCCATCTGCACGGATAGATATACTTTTCTATCTGAGAGTTTATTTATTTCAGTATGGATTCTTTGTGGCTTCATGTAATGGGTTTCATGACAGAGTATTGAGGGCTCTGTAAGCCAGTGCAAAGAGTGAATATTTGAGTTTTGTGCAATTTAGGAGAAGACGTTCTAGGAGGGCACATCAAATGAAACTTAAATTCACGGCGAGAATCCTCAAGGTTGTTGAATACCTTCAAGATATGATTGTGTAGAGGAGGGCATAGAGAGAAGACATAATTGTTGAGGATTCTGTGAAGCTCTGCCAGGAGGGCATTGAGCGAGCACAAAGAGTGTGCAAGAAGAACTCTATTTCAATTTCATAGATAAGGGGAGTGTTGAGGAGAGAAGACACTTACAAAGTTGTTGAACAATCTATAGGCTTAGCAAGGTATTCTTGAGCAGAAGTTGATAGGAGGGCACTTATATCCTTTCAAGGAGAGAAAGGAATAGGCTTGTTGAACACTCTAGAGGAAGACTGATGCAAAGAGTGCACCAGGCCAACACTCACATGAAGTGTTGATAGACAACCATCTGAAGGCTATTCAGAGCACAAGGAGTGTGCACAGGACAAACTTGTTTCAAGTTTGAAAGCTTAGGAGGTTCAGCATAGAAGTGTGCTAGGAGGAGCACCAAAAGTCTTCTAAGGAAGCAAAGGGTTGAGCCCCTTAGATATATGTTAGTTCAAAAAGCTCAGGAGGGATAATGGAAGTTGAGACCCAAAATTACAGGGCTCCCAGGAAGGAGATTGAAGGCTGAGACCTTCGAAGTGTCGAAATATTCCAAGACTAGGGAGAAGCGCAAGATCAAGAGGAGGAGCATCAAAAACCATTAGCTCAACTATAGAGGAGTGAATTTGGACCGTCGGAGCCCATGTACAGACAATGAAGAATGCACATGGGAGGAGATCATATCTGAACTATAATATCTGAGTATAGAGGAAAAACAGTAGTTGGATCTAGAGGAAGGTGCATGAGAGAAGTTATGAAATGATCAGAAACATCCATCGTTAATGCAGGAGCATCTCTCTACATCAATCAGCCAGCCAACCAGCCCACGCCAGTGCACACATTCAAGGATGAAGAGGCGCAACCTCATTTCAAATTTGAAATTTGAATGTAATTAATGTTGTAGGCTGTTGAGCCATGGAGCCGTGCCTTTGAAAAGGCATTATAGTAGATAGACTTTAATGGGTTGTAAGGATGAAATCTAGATCCGATTCTGGGCTAGACAACCCATTCAATGTAATTGAATAGGGTAGGTGAGTTTGGAGGGAAGAGCTCAAAGAGCCCCCTCATGTGAAAGATCAAGAGATATTCTTTGTATTATCAAAGATCAGAGTATGTAGAGAGAGTTGAGAAGGAGTCGAGACTCTATTGAAGTTCATTCTTAGAATACCTTTGTAAAGAGGCATTTTTATTAATACAAACAGAAGCAATTTTTCTTGCAAGTATTTCTGTGTTGAATGAATGTCTGTGTGTTATTTGTATGCTATAGATGTATTTTAGGAATGCATTTGCAGGGGTTCTTTGATTTTAGGGTTAGAGGTCTTTGAGGCTTCACACCAGGAGGGTGTGACAGAACACTGTGGGTTCTGATAGCCATGCACAGAGAGTGCATTTATGAATTTTGCAGGTTCAGACAAAGGCATGCTAGGAGGGCATAGTAGCTGAAATCATTAGCTTAGAGGAAGACCTCAAGGTTGTTGAACACATTGGAGGTAAGGGTATGTATGAGAGACAAAATTGCAGATAGAATCTCTCAGGAGTTTTGTAGAGCTTTGCCAGGAGGGCATTAAGCGTATGCACTAGTTGCATTAAGGAGGAACTCTATTGTGGGTTCAATAGGAAGATAGAATCCCTGCAATATTCTGCAGGAGCTCTGCCAAGTGGGCATTGATCATATGCATAGTGATGCATTGAGGAAGAACTCTATTGTGAGTTCAAAAAAAGTCAGGATCACTGAGGATTCTAGAAACTATGCCAGGAGGGCATTGAATAGGTGCTAGAGAGCATAGAGAGAACTCTTTGAGCTCTGCATTTGAAGAAGAGTCCAAGGAGAAGGATCTTCACAAGGTTGTTGAACACCTTGTAGACTTAGCAAGAGGTTGCTTGAGCTAAGGAGTGTTAGTAGGGCATCAGATTCTCCATCTGAAGCAGAAGAAAAGGGATAAATTCCTTAGAGGTCGGAGCTATAGGAAAATCTCATAAGAGAGAACATTGAGTCAGTGTGTAGAGGCCCTTTAGAGAAGCGCAGGAGTCAAAGAGTCCTTTGAGGATTCGAGAAGAGAATTTCAGGAAGAATGCACATGCTCAGGAGGAGCACAACTGCCATCAGATCAGGTCAAGAAAGAGATATGGACTGTTGGATTTCCACGTCTAGGGAGCAGTGTAGGAGGCACGTACAACAGGAGCAGTTGTGAGCATTGGATCTCACATGGATCGCTGATAGTCGTCGGATTGGTCGAAAGCTGCATGATATTTAAACCTCAAGCACGGGGCAGAGAAATCCAAAAAGTCCCAAAGAGTGCAAAGTTATCGGGATTTCAAAATTAGGGATTTTAGAAGTCTTGATGATGAGAGGTCGGGACACCTCATAGTGAAAGTCCCAAAATAGATTTGAGTCATCCATCTAGGAGGGGTACGCATGTCGCAAGATCACCCACATTGGCGATTCAGACACTGAGACTTACAGAGGTGAGAATTTTGACTTTGCACCTGGTGAAGTCCGGAAAAGAACACAGTCATCCATTCATTAGGACATGTGGTGGAGATCGAGGAACCCATCGGTATTTCAGGGAAATCGCAGGAGGACCGTCCATATTGAGGAGAAGCGTGGTAGCAGTCCAGGATTTTGGGAGATTTTTCAAAAGGAGTCCATTTCATCAAATTAGAAATCGAGAATTCAGGAGTCCCGTTGACAAGAGGTTGGGCTCTTGTATTGATAAGTCCCGAAAGAAATAGGACTGTGGTCATATGGGAAGTGGTCATATGGGCCAAAGAATATCTGAGGGGGATAATTTTTGTGAACATCATTTCGGTGTTTCGACATTTTAGTGATTGGGAGGTTAAGGGGACAGAGGTTCTCGACATCAGAACTCTGAGAGTCCAGAAACCCAAAATTCACGGTCATGAGCAGAAGACTGTGAGGCAAGAAGAAGGACCTGTGGATTGGAAATTCGAGATTCTAGTGAGGAATCAAAAGAGCCACTTCGGCTCGGGGAAGTGAGTGAACGATCTTGTAAGCAGACTTTGGCCTGAGGGTTAGAAGGGGTCTGCATCAAGTGTGGTATGAGAGCCTTGAATCTTGTCTATAGATTTTAGGCAAGGGAAGATGGAGACAAAAGAGCACTTTGATACACATCAAGTGTGGTATCAGAGTGATAACTTTGTTTGTATATTTCAAGCAAAGAGAAGGCAGAGGAAGATAGAGTGCTAGAGACTCTGTGATGGTTGTTTGTAGGTAGGAAACAATCAAGGAGACAGTCAGGAAGATTTTGGAAGAGGCTGGAAACACTCAGGGGTGCAGAGTGACAACGGTAGATTTACCAAGAGGGCAGATAGACAACAAGATGGCTACTAAAGGCTATACAAGTGCTGGAAGGAAGGGCCCAAAGCTAATGAAAAAAGATGAATGGGATGAAGAACTCATCGAGATCAGAGCAAGAATGGATGAACTTGCATTTGAGATGCAACAGAATGCCAAGTCCAGATGGGTATATGAATGGACCATGAGGAAGGAGAAAGAAAAATGGCCAGTCAAGGAGTTGATGGCTAGAAGACAGCGTAGACTATTAAGAGGATGGTTGAAGCATGCTAAAAAACTTGATGGACCTGAGGAGATGGTTTAGGTATGTTAACCAGAGAGTCATAGAAATCTCAGTGTAGATGTGGATGAAATGGGATCAGCTGAGGATCTCATAGACTGTCATGAGGAAAGCCAGAAAATTCCCAATTGTCAAGAGGGAAAAGAGTTGAGATTATTGCATGGTCTCATAGACTGTCAGGAGGACATCCAGGGAATTTCAAATTGCCAGGAAGGCAATGAATCGAGATCGTTGCAGGATCTCATGGACTCCCAGGAGGGCAACAAAAAGTTTCCAATTTGTCGGGTGGGCATGGAAATAGAAATGAGGCTATTTGAGAGTCTCATGGACTCAGAGGTGAGTTTGAATCAACCTGAGGAGATGACAGAGTATATGATCTTAGAGATGGATTTGAATCAGCAGATGTAGCTGACAAAAAAGGAAGATCAGAGGAATATTCTAATGATTGGGGGAATTGAAATATTCCTACAACTTAGCCCAGAGGAGGCAGAAATCTGTGTTGCGGATGAAACAATAATAGCAAGAGAAGGAAAAATAGCTTTTACTGTCAAAGAAGAATTGGAGAAGGTGTTAGAAGCTGCCCAAACAGAAGAAGATGAGCATTCTGAGGAGTGGCTCAATAGTTTCATCCAAGAAGCTGAAAAGACTGCAGCATTGGAGCTTGCAAAAGCAGAAGAAGAAGAAGTAGACAACATGAGCTTTGTTGATCTGTGTGAACATATTGAAGCCCTGGAGAAAGGGTGATAGTGTAGAGCTTGCACATCCAACAAGTGAGGTTTGAAGCAGATTAAGATGACATGGGAGATCATGATGATCTGCCCATCTGTAGAAAGAAAATGCAGTTGAGGAGACTGCATGAACATGGCCAACCATTGCAGCAGTTGGATGAGGTGATAAAAGACATCAAAAGGCTAATGTTGAGATCAACAGAGACTGCCAGCAAGGAGAAGCTGGGCAGAGAAGTAGCAGCAGCAGCAGCAAAGAGATGGAGAAGATGAATAGCTCTAGAAATTTGTTTGGGATCCAGAAGGATTTCAACAACTGAGGATAGAATCACATGAGCAGGAGCTCATGAATTTTGTAGCTGAGGAGTATGATGCAGGAGCATCTCTTCACGTCAATCAGCCAGCTAGCCAGCCCATGTTAGCGCACACATTCATGGATGAAGAGGTGTAGCCTCATTTCAAATTTGAAATTTGAACGTAATTAATGTTGTAGGTTGTTGAACCATGGAGTCATGCCTTTGTGCATGCATTAGAGTAGATAACCTTTAATGGGTTGTAAGGCTGAAATCTAGATCCGATTCTGGACTAGATAGCCCATTCAATGTAATTGAATATGGTAGGTGAGTTTGGAGGGAAGAGCTCAAAGATCCCCCTCATGTAAAAGATCAGGACATCTTCTTTGTATTATCAGAGATCAGAGTATGCAGAGAGAGTTGAGAAGGATCCAAGACTCTATTGAAGTTTGTGCTCAGAATACCTTTCTCAAGAGGCATTTTTATTAATACAAACAGAAGCAGTTTTTCCTGCAAGTATTTATGTGTTGAATGAATGTCTATGTGTGTTCTTTGTATGCTATATATGTATGTTAGGAATTCATTTGCAGGGGGTTTTTGATTTTAGGGTTAGAGGTCTTTGAGGCTTCACACTAGGAGGTTGTTATAGAACGCTGCTGGTTCTGATATTCGTGCACAGAGAGTGAATTTCTGAATGCTATGGGTTCAGACAAAGGTGTGCCAGGAGGACACAATAACTGAAATCATTAGCTCAGAGGAATACCTCAATGTTGTTGAACACCATGGAGGTAAGGCTATGTATGAGAGACATAGTTGTAGACAGAATCTCTGAGGAGTTATGTAGAGCTCTACCAGGAGGGCATTGAGTGTATGCACTGGTTGCATTAAGGAGGAACTCTACTGTGAGTTCAATAGGAAGATAGAATCGCTACAGTATTCTGCAAGAGCTCTGCCAAATGGGCATTGAGCATATGCATAGTGATGCATTGAGGAAGGACTCTGTTGTGAGTTCAACAGAAGTCAGGATCATTGAGGATTCTAGACACTCTACCAGGAGGGCATTGAGTAGGTGCTAGAGAGCATAGAGAGAACTCTTTGAGTTATAGATTTGAAGAAGAGTCGAAGGAGATGGATCTTCACAGGGTCGTTGAACACCTTACAGACTCAACAAGAGGTTGCTTGAGCTAAGGAGTGTCAGGAGGGCATTAGATTCTCCATCTGAAGGAGAAGAAAAAGGATAAATTCCTTAGAGGTCAGAGCTACAGGAAAATATCAGAAGAGATATCACTGAGTTAGTGTGTAGAGACCATGTAGAGAAGCATAGGAGTCGAAGAGTCCTTTGAGGATTCAAGAAGAGAAGTTCAGGAAGAATGCGCATGCTTAGCAGGAGCATAGCCGCTGTCGGATCAGGCTGAGAAGGAGATCCGGACCATTGGATTTCCACATCCAAGGAGTAGTGTAGGAGGTGGGTACTGTTATCCCCGATATCTAGGGATAACTAGGAGATCATGTCTCGAGGCCCACATGGTCCTAGACATGGAGTATGAGAGCAGATTGACTTGAGCATGGCCCTTGGGGGCCCATCTTTTCTTCTTCTCAGCCAGACTTGTCCTGTCAACAGTACCAGCCTCCATCACCATCGGCTTGGGCTTGCATCAAAGAAGGCTCTTGCTTCATGAGGTAATTGGTCCGAGGTATCATGGTATGTGTCATATTTTATCATTATAACCTTCTTATGTATGCATTAGATCTCTTTCATTTCAGATAACTGCTTGGATCTTACACTAATCCACTTGACCATTGTTGGGGTGATTGATGGGGTAGCTTAGCAAGTTGGTATTCATGGGTTTTGGTTAGCTACCAAAGGGGGTTTGCAGAACCATCGTCCGCTCCCACCATCTTATCACTTTTCCATCTTATATCCCGCTCATCCATCCCATTCCCCTAGTCTGGCCATTAGGAGGACCATCCGGGGTACATCTTGTCTTGTGGGAAGAAGGGGCTAAAGGCCCAGGAGGTAAAAGCAGCTGGTAAAAGATAAAATCCGTAGGAAATGAAAACCTAGAGATGCTTCGCCCAGGGGATCCCCGAGAAGGCAATAAAAATCCTCTCATAAGAAACTGAGGGACCCTAAGAAAATGATAAATAAAAAGTGCAAGACCTAACCAGGAGGATGGGAGGTCTCATCACGAGCTGACCCATTATGTTCATAGGTATTTAGCGGTATGACATTTCCACCATCTGGTCACAAAAATAGGGCAGTGACCTTTGGTTGCATGGCCAAAGGAAGGGGGGTCTCATCACAAGCCAACCCTCTCATTTCTGCGAAGATACTAGTGGGTAACGCTGTCAGCTCTGGCCACCTAGCCAAGGCAGTGTCCTCTTCGTCAAATCTTGTAGCAAAAATGCAAATAAAGAAAGATAAGGCAATAAGGGCTTGGAAAAAGTGCTTCCATGACGGGTACAGCTCGCCTCCTACAAAGGCACCCACAGACGACACCATCCCTAGGTCTGACTATGACTAGACATCCCTAAAACCACATCACGTCACTATACATGGTTTGGATAACCCTTTGCGGAAGCTTTCCAGTTCTTGTGGGTATTGACCCAATAGGTTGCCTTTTTGGTTGCTTTGGCTTTGTATGGTGGGTTTGTGTAATGTCTTTGAGCTCTTAGAAGACTTGTTAGGGGTGTTATGCATACATTTGATAATTTTAATGATGAAATATGATTTACATTGCTATGATGTCTAGGACTGATGAGCCCCTGGAGGGCGTAGCCTTTGATGTGTAGGACCATGCCCGACGGACAGGTACCAGAGGATCGGTGCACATGGGGAGATGATCAGTTCGGACCTCCATGGGGCTGAAGAGCCCATTAGATGGACGTTGGGATGGCAGAAGCAGGACAGATGTGTGACAAGCCCATGCACAGAGAAGAAGAGGGACACCCTCATCAGGACGTTTTGGCATAGATTGTGACTTGTGGGGATCAGCCCCTGGCAGTTGGGACATGGACCATGATGGACAGGACGCCACCAGTGATGTTGGACGACTTCTAGGGCACGTGGCAGCCATGTTGGGCTTGTTTGGCACGTGTGACAGGTTGCTGGAGCCCCAGGAAGGGCAACGTTTTGTTTATTGGATGGCTATTGTGCCCTAAAAGGGCCAACGTCTCCCTTTAGGGGCTTGACGCCTTGACTTTTCTGCTCATTATTGGCATTTAGCATGTAAAAATGACAAATAACTGGATAATTGTAATGTTAGCCCTGTCGGCTATTTTAAATGACCTAATTGTAAATTAAAGGTCATTGAATCATATAAATAGAGGATGGTTTTCCCTCTTTTGATTAAAAAACATAACTTGCTCTCTTGTGAGAGATCACTTTTTAGCTCTTGTTCTTGGATTTTGTCTCTTGGAAGTGTGGCGCAACCTCTTGGAAGTGTTATTTTTTGGCAAAGTGGTGCTATATGCTATTGGAAGGTTTACAACTAGGGTGTGGATTGGTTTTTCTTCATGATCTTGTAAGTGTTCTTCATCAAAGCTTCTTGAGTGAATAGTTGTTGTCTAACATTTGCATTCATTGTTATCTTGTTGTATTTACTTGATCCT